>JAUYWG010000064.1:16642416-16663533 GCA_034779775.1 Enteromius afrohamiltoni | reverse complement strand
GTTATTATTATTATTAATTTTATTGTTTGTCCTTTTTAGTTTTGGGCAAAATGATTTTTGATTTAACCAGTACAAAAAGATTACATATTTTAAAGTGATGCTGAAATGGTTACTTGTGCAATTTATGATATTAAAAATATTTGATAAAACTCTGGCCTGGTTAAAAAAAAAAAAAAATGTAAAAATTAAAACCTGGAATTAAGCAAGATTTTGGACAGGATTGAGACAGGATTTTGAAAAATGTAAAACAATGAAAAGATTTTGTTTGTAATTTATTCATGTATTGTTTTTATTTTTATTTTTTTTAATTGTTTGGTTTATTGTCATTATTCTCATTCATATACATATTGGTCAGATGGTAGTAGTCTGGCTGGCTACTCAGGCGCAGAGAACTGGCCCGATTCGACTATAGGGGGCGCTGCAGCATTAGTGCTCATAACTCCTAAACCGCTTGTCGTAGACTCTTAACAATTATCCAAAGTTTCATGGAGATCGGTCCATAGGTGGCGCTATAACAGCTAAAAATGCCTCAAAAACACTCTTTATATCTTTACATCTTTATATCATATTATTCATCTCCTCATTCTGAACCACTGCTGTCAATCAAACCATTCATTAATTATTCACAAAACTGTTACAAACCTACTTTTCAAACTAGTCCCAGGTTGCTGTAGCTATAACAGGGTCATTTAAATAGGGGCGTGGCCACATATACTCAAAAGCCTATAAAACCTAAAAAAAAAAAAACTTTATGAAACGTGGTTAAAACATGTGACAGATAAGTCTTAGCAAGCATGCAAAGTTTCATAGAGCTCAGACTATAGGTAGCACTATAACCATTAAAAAAGGCCTCACAAACACAATGTATCCAGAGTAAATGACCTTAAATCCCTTATACATTCACTTATAGACTATATCTTCATATAATATCATAGATCTCATTCAGAACAACTTTGCCTCTGTGATTAATGATGTCAATCAAACAGTTTTGACAAAAAGCACTATAATAGTTATAACACTTAAACAGTGTTGTGTAAGATATTGCAGTTAATAACCACTAGATGGCAGTGGAAGACCACTAATGGATTTAATAAATACCCGTGCATGTATGCGTCTGTGCTTGTATTAATATGATAGTTTAACCATTTATTTTCTCTGTGTGTGTGTGTGTGTGCGCGCGTGAAAGCATGCATACTGAGTTTTAACCATTTAATTTCTCTGTGTCTGTGAGCCTATTGTCCGTTTTCAATGTGCTTCAGCGTCAGCTATACATTCAGGTTGCCTTGTTCAACGTCAAAGACCTTAAAAATGCTCGAACCCCGGTAATTGCGGCTTGCAGCTATATTTATTATTATTATTATTATTATTTGATTACACTGGCATTGAATCGTACTGCTTGTAATTGAAGATCAAATATTAATACGCATGAAACACGATGGAAAATGTTTGGGGAAAAAACCCTGGATTGCTTTCACAGGCTGCGTGTGAGTTTTATGAAAACAAATAAGCGTAGTAATAGCATGATAGTAATGTGTGTTTGTGTTTCTCAGGACCGAGTCTGGGATTGTGAAGTTCACCCAGAGACTCTCTTTGAAGGACAAGCACTGCAAAGAGGACAGGAGTCTGCCTTCCAGACCCCCGGCCTACAGGAGGCGCTCTCTCAGCGTAGACTGGTACCACAACTTTTACATCAATTCAATAAAACAATCAGCTAAAAAGCAGTTTGCGAGAGGTTGACCAGACATTTGGGCTCAAAAGATGGCAGAAAAGCCTTGTTGGCTCTGAACGGTGCTAGTTAGCCGTGGTTTTTCCTCTGCTCATCTCTACAGACATCATGACTCCAGCTCTCCACCCTCCCTGTCTGTCACGGCTGATGCATGTCCAAAACTCACAAATCTGACTCACTTCCAACATGCTTTTCTTGGGAGCTTTTCCTGAGATCATCAACATGCACATCGTTTTAAAGGCACATGAATCTCTCTGTACTGTTTAAGAAGAAGTACCAGACCTTGACCGCAATTAGTCATTTTGAAAAATACTTTAATGAATAGCATGCTATTTGTGTAGTGCTTTTTACAATACACACACATTGTTTTGCAAAAAAAAAAAAAGGGTTGAATGTTTAAAGTAATGGTTAATTAGCTTTTGATTGAAAAGATTTTGTGATAATACAAGCAATCAATCTGTTGAGATTTGCTATAGAGCATATTTTGCTTTATGTGAGCGTACTTTATATATCAACCTTATATAAAGAGCTGGTCAATAATATAGGTAATCTAGCAAACATATAAATAAATTGGCCCATTATTTATATTTGTATAAATATATTTATACTGCATAGATAAACTTTTTTGTTTAGTTAAATATGTTTATGATTGTATTTTGGCAGAAATTGCTAGTTAATTTTAATCACTTGCACTAAAACTTATACAGTAATATAACAGCTTCACAAAAATGTTGTACTTTTTTTAAAGAAATGTTTTGTAACATTATTGTGCTTTGTTGGTCTTTCCAGTCAAAAATGACCTGCTTATGAATAGATCATTATAAGCTTTATAAGCACAGGTTTGTATTTCTTTCTAGAACTGGTTGATCATAGACCTAAATGATCCGAGTTCACACCCTTCAGTTTTTTAAGGAGACATAGTCAAAATGCTTTTTTCACTCCAAAATTGGCCTACAACAAATCGAAGATGGAATCCCAGATTTGCTGGTAATACAGGATAATGAGAGATTTACAAGCTGTTTTTGACTGGTTTGACTGGTGAAAATCATTTAAAGGGACAGTTCACCCAAAAATGGCTCTTTCTGTTAAATGTAAAAGATGATATTTTTAAATATTAGTTTTTTTTGTAACAATGAGCTGTTAACTTGTTGCTTATTAGCATGCATATTACTAGAATATGAGCCATTTAGTAAGTAAATAAGCCCATGTTAATGCCTTATTCTACATCCCTAATCCTACCCAATACCTAAACTTAACAACTACTAATAAGCAGCAAATTAGGAACTTATTGAATGAAAAAACATAGTTAATAGTTAAGCATTACCCTTTTTAATACTTTAAAACTTTGAAGTCTCAGCAGGAGATTGAGGTTGAGTAAATGATGACCGTTTTCATTTTTGCCCACTTTTCCTTCAAGCAAACAAGCAGTTAAAAGGTATTTAAATCATCCGATTGTAAATCTGCTCTGTGCTTTTGTTTGTGCATGAGAAGAGGTGCGTATCGGCGCTCGTGGCATATGGCAGATTGGGATCCGGGCTCCAGAGACGCATATAACTCCGGGGAGTCTCGGGCCGGTGTGTCCCCAGGATGTAGCCACCCTGGCTGGACGCGATGCGGGCTGGGCCCCCCTGTTTTCGGGGCCGCGCAGAGACTCTCTGTCACCTCCTGAACGCCGAGCTGTCTGTCGCCAGAGCCTCTTAGACGGGCCTAACGTCACACACACACGTACAAAGACACATCGGCGCACACGCATTCATGCATTGATTGATCCCGCGTCTCGGAACATCCCCATGGCGACGCTCTTCTGTCTCTGCTCATCAGAATTAGAGAGATTTGCCCCCCGGGGTGGGGGTGAACAGGTGGCGGGCAGTTGAACTGCACACAGCAAACGCTCTCACAGAGGAGCGACGACACACGCGCATGCAGATACTCCCGTGCTTGAGCTCTTAATCTGAGCGGATTAGAACGCATGCGCCCGCCACAGAAACACGCAAACGCGCCATGGGAATAGACCGCAGCTTTACTGCGTTAAACAAACTCGCTACTGTTGTAATGCTATCAGAGCGGCTCAATCTCCCGATTTCACTGCAAATTCAAGTGAAAGAAATTGCATTTGTTTTAATGAAAATTAAACTTTGCAAGTTGCAATCAGATTTACTTTTATACATTTATATTGCTATGATGATTTTTTTCTATATATATATATATATTTATTTTTCTATATAGTAGTCAGCATTTGAAGTGGATCAAAACATTTCATCAAAGTTGTCCTAATACCTAAAACTAAAATGCATTCATATTTTATGACAACTTTTTGGAATCCACTTCAAATGACTACTCTCTGTGTGTATATATAACACATGACACATTTTTAAGTAAAATATGGTACATTTTGTGGTTTTGTTTTTTCCAGATTTTTCAATCTCTATATATAGTTTATTAGGAAACTTAAAAAAAAAAAAAAGTCATTGTGCATTCCAATTATACAGTTAAAAATAACTAAAAAAATGCAGTTTATTAACACAATAAAACTATAATAAAATAATAAATAAATAAAAAAATATTAAAAGGAGTTATCTGTTTTTGCAAAAGTGTTTGTTGAAAAAATAATTAATTTAGATTTTTAAATGTTTTTTAAAAATACATAAAACATTTTATTCCTGAATATATGGTGAATTTTTTTTTTTTTTTTTTTCTGTCAGTTGTCAGTATTTTCTGATTTATGAAGTATTAAAATAAGCATCTGGCTTTAACCAATTTTTATTTATTTACTTTAAATATTTGCTAATTAGTGCATATGTATTTGAATAGTAACTAATTTGCATATTTATACAAAAAGTGTCAGTAAACATAGAGTAGAAAAGTTAGATTTTGTATGCGTTTGATTTGTTTTATTATAAGTACTATAAACTTACATTTCTGTTGGAAAATGGGCTTAATTTTGATTAAAAGTTTGCCACATTCTTAAATCCTGACTTTGTTTATGCAAAACATAATACCTTGTTTCTTGTGAAACGTGACATTCTGATTGTGTAGCGCGTTCGCATGCTGAAGATCTCAAACCTGTCGGCGTGTCTTTCAAACGGCGAGGGAATCAACTGATTAGCTTTGATTCCCTATTGTGTGTGTGTGAGGTCGAAGGGTTAGACTGGCTCCACCAGGCCTGAAGTACACAAGAGAGAGAGACGGGTTCTGTTGACCCTAGTAACACACACACACACACACACACACACTGATCGGTAATACTGTCCTCGCTGCCCCCCTCCTGTTGCTTACTGTCACACACACTCCCCATCCAAATTTTGGCTGCTCGGACTGCAGTCTGTCTGGTGCCAAGAATCAAATTTCAGACTCTCCTTCTCGCAGCCACATATAACCCTCGGAGAGGAGTCCCTCTGCCCCCTTTCCGTCTGTTATTGCCAGCTACTCTAAAAGACAGAGAGACGGCGTCCCGTCCGCTCTTTGCGCATTTGTCGTAAAACATTCCAAATGTCACCAGAGTTTGGTTTGATTGATGACGACGTGAAAGAATCGACATAAATACACGCTTGCAGTTGTTTAGAATCAAGCGTGCTTCTCTAAATGTATACTTTATTGTTATAATGAGTAAAATCATTCACAAACACATCATCTCAATTCATATTTTTACTATGTAGTTTAGCTGAAAACACTTTTTTACAATGCAACTACATTAAATAACGTTGAGAGAATGTGAATTGCTTTAACAGTTGTTTTGCGTTTTATAAACGCGACACTATATTGAATCATAAGCATCATTTCTGCATTTAGATTCTGTTTTCCAATTTTTTTAACTAAAGACTTAAGAAAAGTAACAGTAAATAAAAACTTTTCCATTGATTGTTCTCCTCAGGAATTTTACAAATTGTGGCTGCGGTTAATTTAGAACAACTTAAAGTTTGTTGAGATAACCTGAATGCTACTAAATAACTATCCTTAACTCAGTTAAAGTTAACTAAATTGGCCAAGTTAAGCCAAGCATAAACACTTGAAGTACTTTAATGCAGACTTTTAAGTTCGCAGGATCAGTGATACTTTACAATAAATAGTAAATTATAATAAAAAATAAAAAGAGCATCAGATTGCACAAACTAACCTTGCAAAAACAAATACTGCAATATCGAAAGTTAATGCAGTGTTTATCTGTTATGTGTAAAATAACATTTTTATTTTCATTCATGCACATTTGCTTAAATAATGCCTAAATCGCTATTTGGCTGTATGATGGATGGCGTTTGTTTATTTATTTTGTATGATTTTTTTTTGCTTCTCCATTAACGTGCATTGACGGACTGCGCAGAATAAGCCCAGGAACTTGATGAGTGCAGCACAGAGCGTTCCCGTCGTCGTTTATTTTCTGTATAGCAACATCAGAGCTAAAAAACCAGCGACAGAAATACTCCACTGCTTCTCCCGTTGTCTCACGTGAAACAAAGCGGGTAATTTAGCGGCCACATTAGCAGTGCTATCGGCCAGAGTTTGATCTCGGAGGTAAATGTGAACATGTGTTCGGGGAAACGGTAATGAGTAATCTCTTACCATCAGTGAGCTCAACACATGCACATGTGTGCAGGATTGCATGTGTTTATATGCGCCTACTGTTCTCAATGGCTATTATTCTTAGACGGAGGCATTACTCACAAAATTTTCCATACTATGGCCTATTCTCATTTAGCCTTGACTTACTGGACGTGTTAAATGTGCTCGTATTTGCGTGCTAAATTTTGCTTCGCCTTTTGATGTGATGCCAGACGCAATCCCCAGATATTTGAGCACTTTTGCCCCCAACTTGACTGTGCGTGTGCGCAATTTAAATAAGTGTGTGTTACTGTGCACGCTTGTGTGTTAGAAGTGAAAAATCAATACATGATTCAGTGGGAGAAGACTATCTGAGTCACATGATCAGCTTGCAGAAGTGTTACAATGTGTCTCTGTTTGTAAATGTTTCAGAATTCTAAATCTTCCAGATTTAAATCCGTGTGGTCTCAGACGTTTTGGACCTCACAGTGGTTGTGTGGTGGGAAACTATGTTGTGTGTGTCTGTTCTCTTCTATCACTATTCGTCTGATGGGGTGCTGAGACGGCTGTGTTAACATGTGGTGTCCCTGTTTCTTTTGTCTTTCTCTCTTTATCCCTCGTTCTTTCATCTGCTAGTCTTTCATGTGAGTGCGCGCCGTTTGCTCGGCAGCCCGTGTGTTCGGCACAAGAGGAGAAACTTTAAGCCCGGAGATCAGCCGCCTTTGAAACTGATCCGGCCTGCCACAAATATACCCACTTTTATCTGCACACAGCACATACCTGCCCGTTAAAATAACCGCGTTATTATCAGAGCACTCGGAGGTGTTCTTCTGTATCCGACGCGCCGTCCTAATACAAGAGCATTTGTGACAGTTGTACTTCTTGGAGCGCTTTGTTCTCTTTCCAAGCCTGAAACCCCTCTGAATGAATCTACATATCAGGGTATACGTGTCAATATTAATATAAATCGTCAATCAATATGGGGTTTTCAGCTACTGATTATTGGAATTTGACTTTTAGCTCCTTCCATTCCTACTCAGTTTTATTTTTTCAAGAATAAACTGTTTTAGAACGAGAAAAACTCATTAGCAAGAAAGATTGAACTTTGCATCAAGTTTTTAATCATTTTAATAATTATTATCAATATTTACTAATACGTTTACTTATTCAAATATTTAGGGATTTTTTAAATAAAGACCCATTAGTTAACAGTAATACATTAATTAAATTAGCTACCGATGGGCTTTTTTTTGGTTTGTTTTCTACTGATATAATTTCATTTAGCTTATCTTTAAAAATACATCTGTTCTTTGTCAGCTCAACCTACTGAATATATTTTTGTGGTGATATAAAAAAAAACAAAAAAAACACTCTCAAATGATAATTTGTGATTAATCACACCCAAAGGTTTTTGTTTAAATAATATACAGTATGTATGTTTTTTTGTATGTTGATTATGTATATATATAAATACACAAACAGACAGTAAATATTTTGGAAATATTTACATGTATTTACACGTATATGTTTTCATTTATATAATTTATATGAATTTTAAAAAAAAAAATATATATATATATATATATATAATTTTATTTTTTCTTAAATATAAACATGCATGTGTGTGTATTTATATATGTGTACATATATATACACACACACACACACATACACACACAACAAAAACTTATTTTGGATGCGATTAATCGCTTGACAGCACTTAGATAGAGAGATAGATAGATGTGTATTTAAATATTTATCTACTATTCTTGCACAAACTTTTACACTTACACCTTTTTTATTATTATTATTATTATTATTCAGTCCAGTGCTGACAGCACCACTTTTTATTCTTCGTAAATTCTCATTTCTTGTGTATTTTCTTTTTCAGGGCTGAATCCAAAATGACGCAACAGATTCCTGACCCCCATCCTCTGATTCCACGCAAATACTCCAGCTCGTCATGTTCGTCTCCGCCGAGCGCCGCACGACGCCTCTACAGAAATCTGTCTGGAAAGTTCCGCACGGCCAACCTGGCTCTGGACGATGCAGCCCTCCCGAGCCAGACGGACAAGGACCATTTGCACAAAACCACCATGGTGAGATTCAAACACTTCAACAAGAACTATGCAATAACAGAGACTAAAATAGTTTCACTAGTAACTATTAAATTATGACATAGCAGCTTGTTCTTACACGTGTGTGATCCTGGACCACAAAACCAGCCATTAATCGAGATTTATTCCTCGTATGATGAATATGCTAAATAAATAAGCTTATCTCATATTCGGTCAAAAATGGCATTGATATATTTCATGCATGCATTTTTCCACGTGAGTGATGTATATCTGTGCACGCACGTGTAGTTCCAGGGAAACGAGGCTCTGTTCGAAGCCGTGGAACATCAGGATCTGGACGTGGTGGAGTCTCTGCTGAACACCTTCAGTCTGGAGGAGCTGGACTTAAACACACCCAACAGCGAAGGGCTGCTGCCGCTCGACATCGCTATCATGACCAACAACGTCCCCATGGCCAAACTTCTGCTGAGAGCCGGGGCCAAAGAGAGTCCCCACTGTGAGTACACACTCTCTGTGATCAAACACTTGCAGCACGAGCCCCGCTTTATGAATCATAAACCATACATCTACAGATGTTGACCACATGCTATACATTACAATAAAGTGGTAGGGGCTTCTTGCTTCGATCAAACAGCAGCAGTTTGATATGGTATGCAACACCAACGATCAAAACATAATCACAGCTTTTCCTCCGTGTTTGGGAATGTCCAAATCATCTTAAAAAAAAAAAAAGATTAGTACATTTATTAAATAAAAACATGCACATTATATTTTAAAATATTTTTACATTATATTTTGCATGAATAACATGAAGTGTAATTTTGAGAGCATTAGGAGTTTTTGCACCCTCACATTAAGCAGTTTCTCATAGTTTTTTCTGTAATTAGTCTTTTTTTAAATTTTTTTTTAATTAATTGTATATAATCATATTTAAAATTATCATTGTATTTGCTATCCTGAACTTAATTTGTTTTTTTTTTTTAAAACTTTTCATTTCTATTAGCATATCCAAATAAGAAAAAAATTATATTTCTTGATTTATTATTTTTTACATTGAACATTTTCATAATGCTGTACAAATCTGAAAACAAGCTCATTTGGGGGAAAGATATAATAAAACATAATAATATGAAATCCACATCAACCATATATTGTTACAAAGTACCAAAGACAGCTGTTAAAGATTATATTGCTATTAGCTATTTCACATTTCAAATGTATTAATATTAATTACTCCATACAATGTACAGTTGTACAGTACAGTGTACATCCGTAATATGATTGGGTATAAATGTAGCTTGAAACTGTGAAAGGGAAAAAGAAAATAGAAACCGAGCCTAATTTATTTTATGATTTTTGCAGATGATTGTTTATTGTGTTTTTTTTTATCGCGTAGTTTTAAGTCTTGAAGGCAGAGCCGCTCACCTGGCCTCGCTGGTGCAAGAGGCGGAGCATCGCATAGCAGAAATGGTTGCCCAGGTGACAGGGGAGGAGCCTGCGGAGAGGGAGGAGTCAAACCGAGAGAGACAGCTGAAAACCTGGGAATGGAAGCTCCGCCTCTACAAACGCATGCAGACAGGATACACACATGCCAGTGAGTAACATGCACAAACACAGACGTGAGGTCACAGCAGTATGTATGACACTTAGTGTGTGTGTGTGTGTGTGCGCGTCTGTGTTGATTTCAGGTCCTCCTGAGCCTCCCAGCATCGTTTATCTGTCCGTCAGCAGTAGCACAAGTCTCAGAGTTTACTTCCAAGAGCCGCTTTGTCATAACTCTGCTGTTATTACTAAATATCGCGGTGAGTGACACCTTAAAGCGGATTCAGACACCACATGACCACACAACTGACCAAATTGCATGCGATTGCGATAACACGTATCATATGTAACACGTATAAGTTTTAACTATTAGATTTAAAAATCTAAGAGTTATATTTTGGTATATTTTCAGCTGTGTTGCAAATAACAAAAATGTTTTATAGCTTTGGTTTTAGTGTTAGTTCATGACATATTGTACTACACTTGCTTGTGGTTTCTGTCAGACATTAGGTTAGTTTAATTTGTTCAAACAAATTTAGACCATCTACTATTCAAACTGTGTGAACTAATAACTCTCCAGAATGCCTTTTGCCATCACAGGTTACAAATACAGCTTGACACAGTTATAGAGATATCTGCTGAATGACTGCCTCTAATGTTTGTCTCAGTGAGCTGGAGCAGCGCTCCTTCATTTACTCCATTACTGGGTGAGACGGTCATTGAAGACGTGACTCAGCTTCAGTATGACATCACTGGACTTCCAGCGGTTAGTATGTGAAGTAAAACACACCGCAAACAATATTGCCACAACTGACAAGCTCCAAAACAAAAAATAAAGAGCACCATAAAGTCTCATAGCATACAACTTGGAGCTGTATGTCGGCTTTGTGTGAGCGACTGACCTGAAATTAAAGCTCTTTGTGACCTGCTCCATCTTTATGAATCTCTTTCACCCAGAAAATGTATTTTTAAGTTTTATGAACGAACGTTTTATGAATGAAAGAACAGACATTTAATAAAAGCAGTTTTCAACCACTAGGAACAGCTTCTCAACAGCTTCATTTTTCTCCCAGAACATTTTTAAATGTGCAACAAAAGAAATAAAGTCCTCATAAAGGATTTCTGAATTTAAAATTTTCCCTTAAACTATATAATTTGCTAATATTTCTATTCTTTTGGTTATGCCAGGAGTAAAGAGAAGGTGGAGATCATTTTTAAGAAAACAAAATTTTTGTAACTGCAGAATTGTGTTGAGTAATATTTATATGTTCTTTTGTAATTTTTATTAATTTTGTTTATCAATTATATTTAGATTAGATTGATTATATCAATTATATATATATATATATATATATATATATATTTTTTTTTTTTTTTTTACTTTTTTCAAGTTTGTTTTTCATCTATTTACAATTTAATTTAATGTCTGCTTCATTTCAAATAGTGAAAATTATTTTAAACTTTAAATTTGAATAGTTTTATTTTTATTGTGAATGAACTATAACAAGAACAACAGTGCACATTTAAAGAGTAGAAAACAATATTGTTTGTTTTAATTGGTTTTGTAAGAAAATAATTAAATAAAAAAATAATTGACATTTAAAAGTGTGAAGTGATGCCTCAAATAACATAAATACCTAAATGATGTAAATCAGAGGAAGATATAAAAGCGCACAAAAACCACCGCATCAGTCTTTAAATATTAATTGGCTATGTGTATGTTTGACAGCGTACGTTCCTCACAGATAGACACTGCTGTGATTTAGTTCAGAAATCATTATCGTTTGGTTTCTCTCATAAACACTACATACGTGAATCAGTGGGCGGGGCTAAACCGGCACTGATGTAGAAGCAGGTGTTGATGATCTTCCGTGTAGGCAGTGCTTACCCACACTATTATACATTTAGTTTTGGCAGACTTGCCTGCAATATAAGCTGTTTTTAGACTAACAACAAAGTTCTGAAACTTACAGAATGTTTTTGTACTACAGTGACCTCTTGTATGGCAAAATATCAAGGGAAGTTTGTTTTTCTCACTTCATGACCCTTTTAAATACAGCATCACTCAAGAGATCTGTCTCTTGTTTCAGGGCACATGCTGTTATGTCCAGGTATCAGCGTATAACATGAAGGGATGGAGTTCACCTCAGATATCTGAACCTGCTTGTGCAACAGTCTCAAGTGAGTGTACACACACACACACACTTTCAACAGTGTTCAAAGTTAGTCGTGTTTTGCTTTCCTGCAAGACATATAATGTGTAATTATCTATGTGTGTCACACTTGTATCCTCATTTTTATGTTTGTAAAACAAGCCCTCCTTTTCTCACACAGATTTTAGTGCTCGTTTACGTTGAGTCTGTGTGTGTGTGTGTCTTTTGAGCATGCTAATTTAAATGTGTGTGTTTGTGTTTTCCATTTCGACTCCCTCTGGAAATATTTGCATGTCTGTGAGAAGCTGTAAAGTTGCAGACAGAACGGCTCTTATACACCAACTCAAACACACACACACACACACTTGTTGTCTCCCTCCACAATTCACGCTCACATACACACACCGCTTTATGGCCACATGCAGAAATGATTTTTACTCAATTTCTCTTATTTATATGATGTTTGTGTCCTTTTTTCCGCTCGCTCTATCGGTTTCGTAACACACTCACATACACACTCTCGGTGAGGTTAGCCGACTGAAGAGAGGGTCTGTGTTAGACATTCCCGGAATAGAGCGTCCATGTTTTCCCTGCTTCCTCAGGAACCAGCCTGCAACCAACACACCATCAGAATATCGACCTGTTTACCATGCTGTGTGCGTGAGTGTGTGTTTGTGTGCCGTTTTCATTAATCACACAGTTTTTGTTTGGTCGTGAACATAGCAACTCCAAAGCAATGCCCTGTCAAACGTCTTTAACAACCAAACACAACAGAGCCTTGAACACCTTGGTAACACCTTAGCAACCACATTGAACACCTTAGCTACATCCTAGTACCCTGTAGCAGCAGATTCCAAAAGCAATACCCTGGCATCCTCTCTCAGCACCATAGGAACTACCCAAGCACCTTAGCAACAATCTAGAACACCTTAATTGCTTTGCAACAACTTTGTAAACACCCCAAACAATGCCATGGCAACCTCCTCCCTAGAGACCCAACCAAGCATGCCGACAAACATCTAGAACACCATAGTAACACTCTAGCAACCACCCAAAACACCTTAACAACCACCCAAAAGTCCAAATCCTTCAGATTTTTTATATGCACCTGTTGTTGTTTTTTTTACCCACAGTGCATTGGTTCTTATCTCTGTCTGCGTTTCTGTAGGTTGGAGGGAGGTGGATGGTCTTCTGCCCCGCCAGCAAGGTCTGAAAGAGGTGCTAGAGCAGCTCCTGGGGCAAATTAAAGGGGCGCACCGTCACTGCGCTTGCCACGGTAAACACTACTGGACCTGAATGAAACCCTCCTCATTCAAGCGAAGTTAATATTTCAGAGGGCTGAAGTGCGTGGGTCCTGTTTGCTGGTTTTATGGCATGAGCACTGAGGGATTAATTCACTGTGAGTTAAAGGGGGTAAATTAGCCTCAACTGCAGGGAGTTAAACACACAGACTCAGAGGAAATCGCAATTTTTCATTCACACGCAGCACCCAATTTAACTCCCTTGAATTAGGGTCTGTTAAAAATAGTGCTGCACGATTAATCATATCTCAATCGCGATGTCAGCCTGTGCGATTACATTACAGCAAATGTTGCGATTATATTAAATAACAAATGCATTCGTGGATGTAACAACACATTCATTCTTGCGCTCACACCAGACACGAATAAAGTGTTAAGCGCAAGTGATTTACATAAATTAAGTCAAAGAATATATGTGAAATGTGTATATGACAAAATAGCAGGGCTTGTCAGGAAAAATTATGTCTGACCCCTCTCATATTTTGAATAAGAAATGTTACATTTTGCCAGGCAACAGAAGGCTTGCATGCAGATGCTAGACTGAATAGGTTACGCTTTAAGATCCAAGACAAATTTCAGAAAGAATTCCAACAATATTCGGTGTAAATATTCCAAATGATTCCAAGTGTATTTGGATTGAATAATTGAATTGAAAAAACGAATCTTAGAGCTAACAAATTTTATTTTTTCATATGGTGAGTGTGAAACACATCTATTACACGATTTTATGGTAAAACGTGTTACTTTTCAGTAATCGGGTCAGTTTTGATCAAGAGCAACGCACTGTCACTTTAATTCAGCATAAGCAGCGTAGCAAAAATAGACTCGCGCGGTACTGCCGCTCCTGCCAAATGTTCAAGCATCCAACTACAAACGAATAGTGAGATATATTCGCGCAAGTCGCCTCAGGTGTGAACGCACTATTAGCAAAGATGGATTTAAGAAAATGATGCACACTGGACGTGAGATACCAAAATAAATATACTAAGTATATATGTTACATCCTGCTAAAATGTTTGCACTGTATACTGTATCTCAGTTGAGAAATACAGATTTCAGCATTATTAATAATCTGTGTCTGCATTTTCCAGAGTCATACCACTTGTTTATCATATCGCAATCGCAAATCACAATTTTTACCTTAATAATCGCAATGTGACATTTTTCCCAAATCGTGCAGCCCTAGTTAAAAACATCTGTTAGATGCTGTAGCTTTATAATGATGCTTTGCGCAATGTCTTTTGGTTATGCTTTCTACTTGAAGTGCAATGTAAAATGAATATATAATAATATCATAAAACTTTATCCTAATTTCAAACCAAAATCAAATGAAAAAAATTACATAGAAACATGCATTTCCTTTCTCAGCTTTCCAACTTGCTTGTGTTTTTAATAAACTTTGTGCATTTGTGTTTGAGTGTGTATTTGACGGTTTAGGTGCGGAGTTTAATACCCCATACCTTGAGCGTAACTGAGATAAAAGCTGTAAAAGCAAAGCATGTTGTGCAAAAGGGGGCGGGCAGCAGCAGCTAATTTGCATTTAAAGAGACATACACTAAACATTTTTTCAAAATTATATGTGGGGTATTTTAAGCTGAGACACCCGAGACTCATATAGCAGATTGTAAAAAAAAAAAAAGGGGCATTATAGGTGCCCTTTAAGGTGGCGTTTTGTTTTTGACATTTTTGACCTCTCTGTGTGTTTAGAACAATGCAAAGCCCCGTCGAACAGCAGGAAACACTCTGTGTCTAAAAGTCTGAGGCATCTCTTCCAGCCCAATAGCAAATTTGTCAAAAATCTGAAAAGGTGAGAGACCAACATGATGAACGTTCTCAACACAGCATATCTTTGATTATCTATGACTCCTGTCTCTCTGATCCTCTCTGCAGAGGTCTTTATATGGCCTGTATATTTTATAAAGATGAAAACGTTCTGGTGACTCCAGAGGATCAGCTGCCTGTGGTCGAGGTGGACGACTCGTACAGCTGTCACGCTCAGGATTTACTCTGGTTTACAAAGGTAACACACAACCATATTACTATAAATGACCAATCAAAGCCTTTGTAATCGTACTGTTTTGGTCTGGTTTTTATTTTAAATTAATAATAAATGCACTTGTTAATATTAAATGTGAACATATAAAGGACTTCACATTTATCAATAAAATCCAGCATAAGTATATATAACAATTTATATGATTTATGTATCATTTGGTTTAACTTATTTCACCTTATTAGAGATTAATGTTAAAAAACAGCCAAATTTGAATCAATATGGATTCATTCAGTCTCGTCGCAGCATGTGAGTATTAAACACTGTCTGGATGGTAACAGGTGTCACATCTGTGGGAGGAGCTCACCTGGATGCAGCAGTGCATCAGTCCTGCACACGCCTCCAGCTCCTGCACGCTTCAGACCCGCCTCAAACTGCTGCAGGCGGCTGCGCAGCTCCAGGTGAAGTCTGCAGTCACTAGAGACGTAAACGTGCATCATCATAAACCAAATCTCATATTTATTTGCACGGAATTGCAATCAAACTGTTGTTAGAGTTTACCCCGCAGCATATATTTTGAAGTAAAGTTTCTGTTTCGGGTTTATTCTGCAGGCGCTTTTGGGCACAGTGGATCTGGGGCAGGTGTATTTCGAGCCCATCAAGGACAAGCACGGTAACGCAGTATTGGTGCTGATGAAGGACATGAGCGCATGCGCGCCACTGGAAGGCGTACGCTGGATTCCCGTCAGTAAATTCCAGCTGCAGCGCAGGTCTTCCTCTTCTTCAGCAGACGAGCCCAGCGCACTGGAGACGCTTCTCACTACGCTGCATGTGAGCGCTTTAAACACCGGGGCTCCATGATCAATGAATAGATGGAAATGCTGGAATCAGAACGCTCTTCTGCTCAGCAAGGCTGCATTTATTTGAGCAAAAATACAGTGAAAATAGTTCTATTATGAGATTTTATTACAATTTAAAGTGTAATCTCTTGTAAAATATCATGTATTCCTGTGAGCAGTGTATTCCTTGTCTCCAGTGATCCTTTGGGGTTTTTGCTGCTCTGGATCATGTAGAGAAATGATTGTGAAAATGTAGCTATTATTACAGGAATAAATTACATGGAAAGCAGTTCTTTCAAATAGTTTTTTACTGTATTTTTCTGCACATTTGAAGCCTTGGTGAGCACTTCGTTTAAAAATCACAGTAATGTTCTCCAACTTTTGACGAGTACTGTATGTCACTTATTTTTAGAATACTAAAATCAGTCTATTGTGTCCAGAGTTCTGAATGGTTTCCTGGTTTGACGTCATCATTGAGCCTGGAGTGACTCACTCTGAAGCAGCGTATTCAATCTCAAAAAGCAATTTGAATTTGAAACAACTTTGAAGAGAAAATGACACGTTTTCATCTTCGGCCGAGCAAACGCTTTACCTCAACAGGTTTCAGACTCTTGTATAAATAGCCTGAAAATCAATGGGGAAAAAAGCTAGCTTCTGTGTTCCTCACTCTTGTTCTTGGAGTGCAGTGAATTGTGGGAGTATAACAGTAGCATTGTTCGTTTGATGATTTAGTCTGAGCGCTGTAAACACTTCACCCGCCGCTGATCGTGTGTTTGGAACGGCTCTGGCTCAGGAACATCAGCCTTGGTGTCAAAATGATGTTTTGTCTGAGGGCCTCAGATTTTCCCTGCGGTGAAGCCGTGTGTGTGTGTGTGTGGTGAAAGTGGTTCCACAGCTCAACAACCACATGGCTCCAGAGTCAGTCTCTCAGTCAAATACTTTAGAAATGATAAACGTGGGTCAATTTCAGGCTTTTGCAGGAAGTTCTTCATACCTCTGTGTGTGAGTGTGTGTTTTTCCATTCCATATCATTCAGACTGCACACAGAATGTTCCAGACACTGTATATCCTGAGACACTGTGATGAGTTTGTAATACGAATGTAAATCTATTATGTGAAATAAATGAAAAGACAATTCTTTTATATTATTAGTCTGAATTTATTGCAGATTGTTGTTTTGTAACGATCTCTCTGTGTGCAGGAGAAGCTGGCGTATCACCGGCGCAGCAGGAAGTGTCTGTCTCCGGGCCTGTATCTAGGATACCTGAAGCTCTACACCTCAGTGGACCAGATCAGGATGCTGGTGTCACACAAACACCCAAACGTGCTGTACCACGTCAAAATACGAGACAACGGCCACGTCTCCAGGTATGATGCGTTTATGCTTATTACACACGTGGATGTCTTTAAATACACCGCCATTCAAAAATTAGAGATCAGTGAGATTTTCAATGGGGTTTTTTTCTCTTATACTCATCAAGGCCGCATTTATTTGGTCGAAAGTACAGGAAAACATATTGTTGCAATTTATATTATTTGTTTGCTATTTAAATAAACTTTAAAATGTCATTTATTTCTGTGATGCAGCGCTGAATTTATATCAGTTTATTCCTGTCTTCAGTGTCAATTGATCTTTGAATTGAAATCATTCCAATATTACGATTTATTATCCACAGTTGTGCTGCTTATGTTTTGGTACCTGTGATACTTTTTGTTCACAGTCACTTTTTATCCATCTAACACCTCCTTGCTGATTAAAAGCATTAATTAAAAAAATGAATAGTGGTGTATATTGTAACAAAAATCTATATAGTTTGAATAAACACTGTTGTTTTTAATTTTTTATTTCTGAAAGAATCCTGTTGACCAACATTGACTATAAACCATATTAAAATGATTTCTTAAGAATCATGTGACAGACTGGAGTAATGATGCTTACAAATTCAGGAGTAAATTATATTTTAAAGTATATTAAAATGTAACGATATTGTTTTACATTTTAATAAAATTTGAGTTTTTCTGTATTTTTGATCAAATAAATGCAGCCTAGATGAGCATAAGTAACTTCTTTACGGAACATTTTTTGATGCGTGTAATAATTTCATGTGTGTGTTTGTTAGGGAAGAATGGCAGTGTCTTCAGTCGCTGAGTTCTCTGGAGGACAGCGCGAAGGTTTGTGACGACGTCCAGATCGCTCCGCATCGCCTCCTCCTGGACCTGCGGGCCGCTGCGAAAGATTTACTCGCCTACATCAACATTCCCAACCACCAGGTGTGAGCTCTCACACCTCCACACAAAAACACACATTAGTTTGATTGCACAAGCACATTAATGCCATTTATGTGGGAGCTAAGTTAATCTGGGCACACTGCATGAATTACACACATGACATTGATAAAACGCTTAGAAAATCTATGGAAATTTCTGCACTGAAAAACATTTGATATAGGAAATTGGTAGTGAATTTTGCAAATAATTACAAGGAAATGACAACACACTGAGTTAAGTGTGACATATTTTACCCAGAAATTCTTCATACGGTAGTTTGGGACTAAAACATATTCAGACAGTTTGACCTGATGATATTTTGCTGTTAATATTTTGTTATTAATTTGTTTTAAAAAAGGGCCCTAATTTACAGTAAAGTGTTTTCCTGTCACTTTTAATCTGTTTAATGCATCCTTTGTGAATAAAAGTATTGATTTCTGCAAAAAAAAGTATCACAATGTACTGTAAATAGTGTTTTACTATCACTTTAACTAAAGGCATCCATGCAGAATACATTTATTACCGAAAAAATGTCAGTGTATGGACCATAAATAATGTTCTTCTGTCATTAATGATAGATTTAATGCATCCTCCCTGAATAAAAATAATAATTTATTAAAAAACGTGTCATAATGTAGCGCAAGTAATATTTTACTGTCGCTTTACTGTCACACACATAGTGTTTTACTGTCACTTTGATTACAATGAAGTAATCATTTCTTTACAAAAACCTTTCCATAATGTACAACAAATATCTGATGAATAAAAACCTAAACCAATCAGAACAATTTCAATTAAAAAACTAGTTTAATTTCCGAAACCATATGCCGTACTATAGATAAATATCAGATAAACTATTTTTTTAATAAAATATGATAAAAAAAAAATATATATATATATATATAAAAAAAGGTTTTGTTTTTGCTTTTTTTTTTATAAAATAAGATAAAATACAATACAATAAAAAATTAATAAATAAGATGAAACACTAACATTTCTTATGTTCTTTAAATCAAGTGAAGATAAAGATAAAATAAAAATAACATAACAAAATTAAAAAAAAAAAATTAAATAAAATAGGATAAAATAGAAAAAAAATATTAAATACAATTAAATTATATTTAAAAAATTATAAATACTAACTTTTTTTTGTTCCTTATATCAGGTGATTACATAATAAAATAAGTGACATAATATGAAGTAAAATAAGATCAAATAAATGCTAATGTTTCTCGTGTTCCTTATATATCAGGCGCAACATTTCCGTGTGTATGTGAAGGAGGTGGTTGAGTTGGGAGTGGGCGTATCCTTCCTGTTGCTCCTCCCACCGTGTGAGGAGGTGTGTTCTCCGCCCGGACAGAACCATCTCTGCTCGCCTCGCTCGGGATTCCTCACCCTGCCGCTACAGATCTTTGAGTTAGGTGAGACCACACACACCGTAAACATGTCCCCACACACACACACACACACACACACACACACGTATCTTCTGCCCTGTCCCCCACTGAGCATTTACTCTCTGTCCGTGCAGTTCACTTCGAGGCGTACTGCCCCAGTTTCATCGGCCTGTACTGCCGCGTGTCGGCTCTGCTGGCTCTGGAGTCCCTGATGTCCCAGCAGACTCTGCGCGAGGCCTTCTCCGAGTCCGAGCTCTTTGTTGCCAAGCAGAAACATCAGCAGGTTGAGGAGTATTTGCAGGTATTTCTGTCCTCTGTGCAATGTAACGCTGGCAGCCCGCCGCTCCAGTTCAGCTTTCATAGGTGTAACTGATGACAGTAAACCGGCAATATAAATCAGAACAAACCGTTCAACTGCGGCATTTACAGGATCATCATTAATAGACGCAGAGCTAAAGATCAGCCAACGAGTCCACAGCCAGAGCTGAGCCTTTATACTTTAAGACATTTCAAATTAAACCGGATTCTATTTTTAATGCGTGTTCTGATAAATTATCTAAATCTATGAAAACAAATATAATTTTATTCTTAGAAAGAAACACTGTATAAACTGTTATTGTTCTACTTTTACTATTATCTTTTATATAATATTTTATTTGCTTGTTTTCTCAACAACAACAACAACAAAAAGCCTTCTGCGGGTAAAATGATCAATTATCAAATTATATAAATTGAGAACAATTTAAACAGATTTGACCTTGATCTATGACATTAACTCAATAAATACACAATACGTTTATCAAATTTCATGTGCATTTAGTAATTAGTAGTAAGCACTATAAAGTTCAAATGTACTACAAATATTGTTTTCCGTTTTGAATAAATGTGTTAATTTCTGTATTTTTTTAGATAAAATTATAACAAAATATAAATTGTCTTAGGAAGAAATATTGTATAAGATAAATCCTAAAATATTAAAACAAAAGCTAGCTTTTATCTTGCAATGAGTATTAATTAAAAAATACAAAATTACAATTTTATATATATATATATAGGAGAGTAATATGTGCACACACACACATATAAATATACGCACATAACAAAAACAATATAATAATTGTAGAATCAATACAAATTAATAATATATTAAATAATATATGAAATTCTTGTATTAAAAGTAGTGCTGTCAAATGATTAATGATTAATCAATGATTAATCGCATCCAAAATAAAAGTTTTTCTTTACATAATAAATATACACAGTACATACAAATATACTAAGTAT
>JAUYWG010000064.1:16617549-16642316 GCA_034779775.1 Enteromius afrohamiltoni | reverse complement strand
GTGTGTGTGTTCCTGGTGTTTAAAATAAACATAATAAATAAACACAGCATCAACACATATATTATGTGAAGAAAAACGTTTATTTTAGATGCGATTAATCGCGATTAATCATTTGACAGCACTAATTAAAAATGTTGATTTAGCAGCACTAACACAACCAACTTACCCAGAAATATGATATGAATAATAAATATGAATTATGGTTTGTGTTGTTTCCAGTTTGTAGTTGACAAAAAACAAGACACATGTTGACAGTCGTGAAAACACCAAAACAGCTCTGAAGTGGCATTTCCTACATATTAAAACCTAAACCTAATCTAGCGCTGCTTCAGCTGTTCCTTCAGCAGACTTCAGATCAGAATATGCGATTGACTCGTGTTGATCTGTGTTGACTCTCAGCACCTGGAGGACCTGTGGCGGGATGCTCGGTGGATGGTGGTGCTCCAGTCGGCCCGGTATAAGCATCAGAGCTCTGGAGTCAGTCTGGGCTGGATTATAGACTTCTCCAAAGAGAGTATTCCAGAGAAACCAGCTTCCACTTCCTCTCAGGTGGACTACCTGCCCTCTCCGACCCCGTCCCCAGAGAGCGCACGCAAACACAACGGTGAGAGAGATCACAGAATCATCAGATCATCAATATAGTCCAGCTGCCTGATCAATTTGTTTAAAAAGTAACACAGTTTGGAATTTTTTTTTCACTGTTTATGGATTTGGAAGTACATGCATCAGTACATGACTTTATATGGTTATAAAATAGTAATAATCTATAATAATAATAATAAGCAAAAGATATTGCTATTGTGTAATTACAATACAATTGTAATATTTTACAGTAAAATAAAAAATAATATAGTCATTGTTTTATACAGTTTACAGCTGTAACATTGTGTCTTTCTTTATTTTACAACTGACTGAGACATTCAGCACATATATTTGGTTACATCAGTCTTTGAGGTTTGATAATCACAATAAACTATATTTAATTTAGTTTTTTATTTTGATTAATTAGGCGACCCTGAAATAGTTTACAGATGTGATTAATTATGATTTTTGAGTCAATTTTAGCTGATGAGTTAAGTCATCTGACAGAATCACAAAGAGTTTGGCTGTGCTTGTAGACTTTGTGTTGTTTTGTTTTGTTTTTAAAGCAAAATGTAATTAAATTACACTATTTGCGTAAATAATTAAAAGAAAAATCTTTAAAATATTTTCTCATTATTATTCACCCTTGCATTATTGCAAATCTAAGCGTTTTTACACAGAAGTATACTTACTTCATGTAGTAAAATTGATTTAAAAAAAAAAATAGTATTTAATAAAATACATTTTATTTAATTTTACATTTCAAGTCATTCATACTGTAAGTAGCATGGGTATGTTTGTAGCAATAGCCAAAAATACATAGTATGGGTTGAAATGTAATTTGTATGCCAGAAATTATTAACGATCATGTTCCATTAATATATTTTGTAAATTTCCTACCTTAAATATAGTAAAACTTTATTTTCGATTAGTGATAAAATCATTTATTTAATGCTGACACTTATGCTTTTGAGGTCCCGGCTCACAAAGACCCTAAAGGTGAGTAAATGACGAAGCGAACCTCTCTCTTTCTGTCTTCCCCCAGACTCCCACGGTCTGTCGGACGAGGATAACTCATCGGATGTGTTCCTCACCACTGACAGCGAGTACAGCTCCAGTGTGGCCCAGAGCACCAGAGAGCTGGACCTGCTCCCGCCGTCTCCCACCAGCTTCAGATCCGTGACCTCCACACACCCTTCCTCCTCCTCGCAGTCCTCTCCTCGCTCCTCTCAACCGGATGTGCTGCAGACCGGAGGAGGGCTGAGCCGGCGCGAGCACATGAGCGCCTTCGACAGCGACTTCATCCTCCCGAGCCGTCAGATCGAGCTGCTGCGGGTCACCGAGAAGAGGACGGCGCTCTGTGTCCGCACCAGCAGTCTGGAGTACCCGCCTCCCGTCTCCATACCGACCACGCCCACCAGCTCTTCCAATCAGAAGCGCTGGACACGCCCCTCCTCCTTCGACCTCTGCTTCTCTGCCCCCGAGCCCCGCCCCGCGCCGGTCCGCACCCTATCAGAGGACAGCGGCGTCCAGAGACTCTCCGCCCACTCCTCCGGCTCTCCTCACCGGCCGTGCCACAGCACACTGAGAGTTTACCCACAATACCGCACCGGCTTACCCAAAGACACCAGTGTCAAAGTGAGTGAGTTAGTGCGGTCAAATGATTCCAAAATAAAAGCTTCTGTTTGCATAATATATAATCCTGTACCATAAAACCAGCCAAAGTGTTACTTTGTTTAAGATTGGACATTTGCATATACATTTTTTGTGCTATTTTAGCCCAGAGACCGCACATGCTCATTAATGCACATGCTCTATAAATCATGTTTTTGTCACCTAGTAAAACATGTTTTCATTTCTATGAGATCGATGTAAAAAGTCCACACACTCCGTTTAAACAAAACGCACATTTTGCTTGTTAATGTCTAATTTGGCCAATCACAGCGCACTGGCTAGCTGGCCAATCAGAGAACACCTCACTATGTTGGAACCATGTGCTTTGTACAGATTAACCCGTTTCAGGAGGCAGGGCTTAGAGGAGAAACAATAATATGCAGCAACATTACAAGAGCCCTTTAAGACACCTAACCATATTTTACTACTAAATAGACAGTTTAGTCTGCTGATTCATATATATATGTGTGTGTGTGTGTGTGTGTAGTTACGTGTGACTCCAGAGACGTCGGCCAAAGAGATGGTTCGTCTGGTGGTGCAGGAGATCAACACGGTGTGCCATCACCTGCAGAAAGCAGCGCAGCAGTGCACCTGTGCCCCGGGTCAGTGCGCGTCTGAGGTGTGTGTGTACGGCAGCGAGCAGCTCGAGCACTTCGGCCTGGTTCTGCTGGTGGAGGGGAGGGAGAAATGGCTGCAGGACGATTTCTGCCCGCTCACGCTACAAAACCCATGGACTCGCGGCAAACTCTGCGTCCGTTTCAAAGAGTATTCCCCGCTCGCGCTGCAGTACAGTAGAGCCACGACTGTTTGATCGCACAAACCTGTAAATACACACACACACACACACACTGGCTAAAATGCATAGACTACTGGTGTTTTGCTACTCGTTTGTTTCATTTTTGAGTCACTTCACGAGGTCTTAAGGTTCATGATTAGCTACAGCGGCTTCACCAGGACTGATCTGCTCACCTGCGCTGGGTTTTATTCACACTAACCTTGTTAGAAAATCCACTTCAACCACTTACTAATACGAGTTAAAGTCGACATGAAACACAAAATCGATGCACATTATTTTTCCACCCGCCGCTTTATATACAACATACTGTATATACACAGCATAAAATTTATAGAAATGACAGTAAATGCAAATATAGGTATTATTAATTTTAAATAAATGCTGTTCTCTTGAACTTTCTATTTCTCAGAGAATCTTGAAAATAAAACGTAGCATGGTTTCTGCACAGAAAATACGAGCAGCACAACGGTTTTCAACATGGATAATAATCAGAAATGTTTCTTGAGCAGCAAATCAGCATTAGAATAATTCCTGAAGGAATCACAGGAATGTATTATATTTTACAGTACATTACACTAGAAAGCTATTCTTTTAAATTGAAATAATATTTGACAATATTAAGTTTTTGTTTACATAATGTTCGTTTTCTGTGTATAATTATTGTATATCTAAATGCACACACATACTGTATATATTTTGAGAATATTTACGTGTCTATGTTTATGTGTGTAATTGATATTAATATATAAATATAGCATATTTTTCATATGTTTGTTTGTGTGTTTAGATATACATAACATATACACAGAACACATATATATTATGTAAATAAAAACAACTAATATTTAACTATTTATTTAGTTAGTTACAAATTGAATTTAAACAAAAGAAATAGTATATTTTTTGTCAAATATACTCATTTATCTTACTTTGAAACCTGAAAGATTTACGTTGTATTAATAATGTGCTTTTCTCTATGAAATAAGACCCTAGGAAATCCCGAGGCGTTTCGTGTTGATTTGAACTCTTTGCATCATCACCGAACACTAGCGCTTGACTTTATTTGCTCAGTTGATTTAGTGCCACTTGCAGCAGTTCAGTCCGGACAGAAGCTCTTCCAAGCGTATTGAGAAGTGAAATGTTTACAGCTCGCCGACGGCGGTTTGAAATCACCCAACATGATTTTTGGTCAATGTATTCTTCCTCAGGATAACGTTAAACCCTTCCACCGAACTGTACACACACATCGGCGGCGGCCGGACTCATCCCAACTGAGAATACTCAACAAAATACACTCGACGCTTCTATAAGAGCGAGTCTACACCGAAAGCACCCCCAGAACTCAAGCTTTATCCAAATGAAGAGTGACGTTAAACCTGGTTTGGCTCGTTTGTGGACTGAAGGAACGGCTTGGGCCGTAGCCGTAGGGTTTGACGGACTCTTCCTCGCTTCTGGCGCTCTTTTGTGTTGTTTTGAGTAGCATCTGAGGAGCGCTGACTTCTGAGTGTATTCTGGATATTGTGTTTACTGTCTCTGTTTGGCGAGCGGCGGACATGCATGAGTGCGAAGTAAATGTTTTGGTGCAATAATATTTTACACTGTAGCTGGGAAGTGTCTTTCTCCTCCAGATGATTTGTGGAATCATGTACAAATACACACTGGAGCTGATGCACAAGAGCCGTTTCAGATGATGTGTGCTTTGGCATGAGACGTAAGACTGTGTTTGTGCGTGTGTGCATGTTACTAGCATGAGCTCATAGTCTTATAGCTGTCCATTTGATGAAAGCATAGTTTTGAGCAGCTGCAGCGTGTGTGTGTTTGTAGTTTACTACATGTATTAATGCGAGTGTTTTATTTACAGCTCCAGCAGCTATTGGCTGATTCAGAATCAGTCAGTTCCTCCACGCGTCTCGGGTATAAACAGTTTGAAATGGATTTTTCAATGATAACATTCTTTTTCTATCATATTTTATGTATGTATGACCATAGATCAATTGCCCGTAATCCTGAAAAACAAACAAATCACCAATCAGAGATGCAGTTACCATGGAAACAAATATCACAGTACATTTTTAAGTATATTGTATTTTATTCAAACGCTTTCTGCCACAGGATGAAAAAATTAAAAGAGGAGGGGGGAGAAAAAGAACAGAGAGATTCAACATTTTTGGAAATAGTTTTTTTTACATTAATTGCGAGAGAATTCAAACAAATCTAAATATTTTTCTTGGAATTCTGTGTAATTAAAAATGTAATCGCGAGATATAAAGCTTGGAATTCTGACTATTTTTTTTATAGAAATATGGGATGATATTTCTTGTTGAATTCTAGGTGAAAAATTTGATAGCAGGAGATAAACGCAATATGTTTCTTGGTATTCTGGGTAAACAAAATGATTAATCTCAGATTTCTGATTTATAATTTTGAGTTAAAAAAAAAACCCAATTGTGAGATATAAATGAAACATTTGGAACTGAAATAAAATGTGAAAAGATTATTGCAATTCAGAGTAAAAGAAGAATTGAGAGATATAAACTAAAAAAAGACTAAAAATTTAAACTCAGAGTTCAGTCATTTTATTAGGATTCTGACTTGTGTTTTTGGAAGACTTTAGCTGTGAGCTTTTTTGTAAGACTCACTTACACTTACTAATTTAAATTCCACAGTTTTGACCTAAGTTTGACGTTTTATCTCAATTCTGACACAATTGCTAGGTTTTATCTCACAATTCCGATATCATTCTGGATTTGTGTTTTAAAAGCTTCTTTTTCCTCTGCAATTTTGAAAAAGTAGTCAGAATTTTGAGATAAAATGTCTTTAAATTGCTAATGTCACCCAGTGTTTCATGGGTAAATATCTAAGCTCGAATTCACCGTATTTATAAAAGAAAAGGAAAAAACGTTGAAGGTAACAGTACAAGAATGCAACTTATTTCCATGCTTTAGGACTATTTTCTGCTGCACTGTATTCATAAAGCTCTCGTGATTTATCTCATCCATGTGGAGATGATGAATAGAAAATGCTCATTGCGAAATTTGCATGATTTTGCAAACATTTGCATCTTTTCTCTTCGTTAGTTCCACTTTTCTTTATTGCACACTTATCATATCAAGTGTGTTTGAATCAGCTTTTACCACTCAAAACTTTCGGCTCATAAATCAATCAAAGATTTCAAATAAATGCTGTTCTTTTAAGAAGCTTAATAAATAAAACATCACAGTTTCCAAATAATATTCAGCAGCACAACACTGATATTAATCAAACATCAGTATATTAGAATGATTTTCTTAAGGGTCATGTGACTCTGAAGACTGGAGTAATGATGCTGAAACTCAGCTGTGCATCACAGGAATAAATTACAATATATTACAAAAGAAAGTGGTTATTATACGCTATAATAATATTTCACAAGTAATCAACTAAACACAGCTTTGCTGAGCAGAAGAGACTCTTGTAAAAGCTCTTCCATCTCTTGAGCACTGGCGTGTGAAGTCAGCTCAAACCGGCCGTATTTTGGTTTTTGATTTGATATTCTCTCAGATGTGTTTAGGGCTGCTGTGATCTGTTTTAGTCGCTCTCTGATTGACTGAATCCACACTGAGTGTCTCACTTCTGCTAAGTAAAGTGTGGGAAACACTCGACAAACACACACACACACTCTCTCACAGAGAGAGTCCTGCTCACACAAACAAACACACACAACACAAACTGGCAGACCACACACACACTGGTATACAAGCGCTCCCTCACACACATTAAAGTGCAGTGGAGCGTGTGGAAGACCACACACACGCTGCACCTTTAAGGCCGTCGCTGTGACGGTTATCGACAGTAACCTTAGAATTGTAGCAGGGTTCTCACACCTCCTAATTATACCGTGTAGACTCCGGGAAGACCTGCGCTAAATTTAGCCCTCTGCCGATCTGCAAATACTGTTAGCAAAACATTCCCAAAAGACCCTGAATGGATGTGATTCACTGGAGCTCTGCTGCAGCCGCTGAAGACTGAAGCACTGATGATGCTGAACTTGATCCAGACTAAAAGTCTTCAGGGAGAAGACAATGCCCAAAATCTATTGAAACAAACTGATCTGTCCAAAATGTTAAATATACATCTTTTTTTATTGTTAAAATTAGTATATTTTATAATTTCATTTTATTTTGTATTTTTATGTGTGTGTGTATATGTATGTCATTTGTGCCGTCAGTTAAACATTTTGATTACATAATACATGTTTGTGTACTGCATATACATATTATGTTTATATAGATTTAATTGAAAATGTAAGAATTTAATTTATATGCATTTAAATATGTGCAAATATTTTTAAAATATATGCTTTAGGTATATGTCTTCACATATGCATAATGAATATATACAGTACACATATTTGTAATTATATATATGTGTGTGTACTGTATATATCTATTAGGTAAATATTAGAATATAATAATTACAATTATACAATTATAAATACAATTAAATATATTATATAAATATATATATAAGAGCGCATATATATATATATATATATATATAGATAGATAGATAGATAGATAGATAGATAATTGAACATCAACAATGTTCAACAATAATTTAAAAAATTTTGTTTAAAAAAATTAGTGAAACGGTTATGATTCATCTGCAGTAATCAGTATAAGGTGAAGGATTTATTTTTAATATTTTTATATCTAATTAATTTTATTGTGTGTGTTTATATTCATCATACATTCGCAATCTCTTTATGCACAGAACTTGCCATTATTGTATTGCCTTTATTACATTCAATAAATTAAATATATAGGTATGTAATGAAATAAACTATTTTATATATATTTTTTCTTTGACGAATTATTAAAACGATTTAAAATGTAGTTGCGGTGCACTTTTTAAAAGAGTGTTAAGCAGCATGAAAGTGTTTCTCTTCAAGTTCACTTTAGTGGCCAGTTATTTCATTCATATTCTATTATCTGACTTTGAAGCACACTACATTCAGTGCAGTCAGTCGCTCGGCTATCTTCACGCTTTCCTCTTTCTCTGCAGCAGTATAGTCACACATACAGTAGTTTAACACGTGTCGGCGTGAATGTAATTATAGCTAGCCTAATTGAGGAGCTCATCACTAGGTTCTCCCTCTATCTTTAAACCGCACAAACCGCAGCCTGTTATTCCCATCAGGGCTCTGATTACAGTCCGAATGATAACGGACGTACTTCTGCATCCGGTGGCCTGAAGATGGGCCTGTAAGACTATCTGTGATATGAACACAGCGTCCTGCATTTATAGCATGAAACCATCTGCAGAAATGAGTCTGGTTCACCTGTTCTGTGCTTATTGTGCTGGAGTTCGAGACAGACCCCCCTCCGCTCGGGACCCCCGGGGGCCGTAACCCTTTAAAGCACCTATAAAACATTTGGCAGGAGCGATTGAAGTTTTTATGAAGCGCTGCAGTATTGTTCCCCAGAGAGACGGCGCACTCCACTGGCGCCTCGCTGCCCTCTTACACTGCCAGAGCGCGGGAGGGGAGCCACACGTGTGTGTGTGTGTGTGTGTGTGTGTGTGTGTGCATACTTCTGTTTGTTCTTTCTTACTCTGTGTGTCATCGATGGGATGAAAGTGTGTGTTTATTTGTTGCCATGGTCTTTCTGTGTAGTGGAGTTGGAGAGTGTTTGGCTGAACTCTTCTCATTTCCTCACACCAGACTGTTGTCATCACGGCTGCATTTATTAGATTAAAAATCCAAAAAACAAAACTGTAATATTGCGAAATATTATTTAAATTAAAAATAACTGTTTTCTGTGTGAATATATTTTAAAATGTAATTTATTCCTGTGATACAAAGCATCATTACTCCAGTCTCCAGTGTCACATGATGCTTTCAGAAGTCATTCTAATATACTGATTTATTATAGAATTATCAATGCTGGAAACAGTTGTGCGGCAAACAGTTTTTTTTTTTCTTTTCAGAATTATTTGATGAATGACAAGTAAAAAACAACATAATTTTTTACCAAATATAAAACATTTCTAAAATGTAAATCTATTACTTTTTGGTTCATTTAACAGATCCTTGGTTAATAAAACTCTTCATTTATTTCAAAGAAGAAAGAATAAAAAGGTATTGATCTCAAACGTTTGAACAGTAGTGAAACAGTAAACTACCGTAACAGTAGTTCTGAACATTATTATCCATTTATTATTATCCATTAATGATCAAATCCTAAAAAAGCTATGAAGCAGGATCATGTGATGCTGGAGAGTGGAGTAATGATGCGCTGTATCACAGGAATAAATTACATTTTAAAATGTGAGTGTGTGTGTGTGTATATATATATATATATATATATAAATATAAATTCAAAAATGTAATTGTTAATTTTATTTAAAATAAGTTTTTGTTAACAGAATATATGTGTGTAATGTGTTTGTGTATATAAATACAAATGCATGTATATATTAAAAAAAACTTAATATATTAAAATATAAAAATACAAATAAATGTAGAAACTAATATTTTCAAAACAAACTGTATGTGGATTTATATATACATAATAATTTTACACAATGTAAACGAAAAAAATCTTTTGTATGCATTAATCATGATTAATCTTTTAGAAGCACTCAGATATGTATTATGTTTCAGTACCTCACGATTTGACGTTCAAATTAAAAATCGATTCATGTTTTTTTTTCTTTCGTCTCGCTTGTTAGATGAACACTGAACATCATTTGCACCTGTGTTTTGACACTAAAGCACTCCAGTCTACAGTACGAGTAGTCCTGACTCAAGAAAGCAAATATATTTTACACTTCCTGTGTTTGGAAAGAAAATGGTGTGTAGTACAGAACCCCTGAAGAGAATAATGCCCTAAACATTACACTTTGAGTTTATAAAACTAGACCTTAACTTCAGGGAAGCAAATTTTATTTATAAGGCATATTTCATACACAAAGCTCATGCAAAGAGCTTTACATAAAAGGAAATAAAATAATCCAAAAATAATCGCAAAATTAAAAATGTATTTAAAATGAATTCAAACTTTGTTCTTATAGGAGTAGCATCGGGGAGCTGTTATTAATATGAAGAGCAACGAAATCGCTTTTTACTTTCTCTTTGATTTGCAATGTTTTATTAGTGTAAATGAAATAAAAAGTTAACATTCATTTCAAGTAACAAACATTTTGTGCATCTTATATACAACCAAGAGCCAATCAGAGAAAGCTTTTCACATTTGTTTTCAATCAGGTTGTCTTGTGCATGTTTTGTGTGTGTGTGTGTGTGTGTGTGTGAGGGAGAGTCTAAAAACAAATGCCAGCAGCATCTAATCCACTGGAGCCAGACTGTGTGTGTGAGAGAGAGAGAGTGTGTGTGTTCATTATTTCTGTTAATATAACACTAATAATCATTCATAAGCCTGTGTTGTGATCCGGTGGGTGTGTCCTGGATGAGACACAACAGCTGGAGTGGACGTGCGTACAGAGTGATGTCAGAGCGGCCGTCTGTGTGTGTGTGTGTGTAAGTTGAGCAGTAGCAGTGACACGGCAGTGAGAACAACTACCACATACTGTTGAATTAAGCAAACTTCAGCCACCTCTTAAAACACACACACACACACACACACACTGTGTCATTGTTAAGAAATATGACTGGACTGATGGAGTGATGAACAACACTGAGATGATAGTATAGTAACAAGCATATCCAGACAGAATCACACACACACAGGTTCTATCTGTCTGTTCTCTAGGGGGCGATAGAGTTTCCTTTAAATGTCTGTGATTGAGGAATCTACTGTAATTTTAATCTCATACCACAAAGCTAGTGTGGATAACAGTGTAGTGCTGGTGATAATTAGGGATGACCCGATCGCAATCGGTGACCTGTTTGCGCGTTTTGTCAGTAAAGCCGGTAAATGCCATCAGGTGCGTGATTTCACATTGAGCCGTATATACTACACACAGCCGTTGTTCACTGATGAGCTGCGCAAAAACATGTTCATTATCAGCGTGAATTCGTGAAATCACGCACCTGATGGCATTTACCGCTGATTACATGACGGCTTTACTGACGAAACACGCATTAAAGATCAGCCGATCGCGATCGGGACATCCCTAGTGATCATAGATACTAGTGTGGCTTCTGACAAAGCAAATAAAGCATCTGGCATCTACTTTCAGGACATTTTAAGGCATATTCAGCTCTTCTGATTTGATTAGACTTTCTTAAGATTTTGAGGAGAAATCTAGCATTGCAACGGATGCACTGCAGTGAATGGGTGCCGTCAGAATGAGTCTCCAAACAGATGACAAAAAAACATATATCCAGAAATAATCCATCAGTTAACCTCTAGAGAAGACAAAAGCTGAATGTTTGTAAGAAACTAATCCATCAAGATGTTTCAACATTAAACTGTTGCTTCTGGACAAAATACAGAATAACACTTCCTCCAGTGAAAAAGCCCATCTCCTGCTACCTCTCACATCTATAGCATATTTAAAACTTTTTGGACTGTTTTCACTTATAAACTGAGCTTGATCTGTGCATATGTTTCTCCTGATTCACACAACACGACTTTTTCATTGGTAGCAGTATTGTTAAGGATCATGGATTATCTTGATGGATTAGTTTCGTACAAACATGCAGCTTCTGTCCTGCCTAGATGTTAACTGATGGACTGGAGTGGTGTGAATTATTGTGATGTTTTAATCAGCTGTTTGGACTCTCATTCTGACGGCACCCATTCATTGCTGAGCAAGTGATGCAATGCTATTTTCTCCAAATCGAATGATTTGCTCGTTCCATGCAAATATATGGTAAATCCTGGCTCTATCAATCAGTAGTGTGCCCAGCAGTCTCTCTCTCTCTGTTTGTTTTCTCAGTGTTTGTCTGCAGCTGCTCGTTTATGTGTCTTTTGATTAGATCACCAGTGTGAGTCAATATTCAGGACATCTCCTGAGTCTACACGGCGTCTCTGTCCTGTGCTGTTCTGCATGCTGTCGCTGCACTGAGGCATTTCACAGTATGTGTTTAGCGTGATCGGCATCTTCGTCTCACACACACTCATTCCTCACCTCACACACACATAAGGCAGACATCTACAGGACAGAGAGCAGATGAATCTCGGTGGGATTAAGCTGCTAAGTGTGTTTCTGTTATCCTGACAGCGTGTGCTAAGCAGCAAAAAGTGAAAATGCGTTGTGACATCAAACCACTCGGAACAGTTTCATGTTTGCGTTTTTTTAGCAGCATTTTTTAGTTCGGTTGCTTCACGGACATGTGCGTCATAAAAAGTCTTCGGTCTTCAGCGAAAGCCATTGATTGCGAGTATAAGAAACAATATATAGCTAGATACTGTCCTTCACACAAGATTTATTTAATCAAAAATACAGTAAAAATATTTTTACTATTTAAAACAACTGTTTTCTATGTGAACATCTGGTAATTCTCATCATCATTACTGCAGTCTTCAGTGTCACATGATCTTCAGGAGTCACAATAATATACTGGTTCAAGAAGCATTTCTGATTATTATCAGTATTGAGGGAACACTTGTGCCGTTTCATTTTTTTGTGTTTTTTTTGTGTTCGGGTTCAGTATTTGAAATGCAAAGCATCCTAGCTCTTTCCATTTGTATCTAGCTCAATCAGGGGTGCGTTTCCTGCTTAACGACCATAATTCATCCTTCATTAACTAGCTAGTTGCAACTGTTTCCAGTTTGGCTGAACCACGTTGGTCATGCGCACATGATGGAGCAATAACTCTGATTGTTGACATGCTAAAATATTGACTGAAATATATACTGACAGATATAGAATGTACTGCTTGTTAGGATGCTTTCTGCATCCAAAAGCAAAGGAGGTCCATGTCATACTAACGAGAAACTATGCTTCTAACCACAAGTTTGCAATGCTCTTTGTGGGAACTTTGGGAATCGCTCCCCAGATCAATCGAGGTGTTTACGAGAAGGCCTTCCAATCCGATCGGATTCTTTGGTTGCACCTCAAGCGTCCGCGTTGGGCCTCCAAAACCGAGACTGAATTACAGCAATATCTTGCGGTTATTAGGAACCGGGCTCCAGGAATGTGATGTCATCCTGCCCCCCTCGCGCTGGGAATGCCCTCTCCCTGGGTCTCTTCCTTTTCCCCTCTCTCTGTCCCAGCAGGATATTTCTCGCATTCATTTTAATTTTAGGCAACATGAATGAGGGTAATCAAGCTGGAATGCAGTGAAGTCACACACACACTGACCGCATCCCAATTAAACGAGGCCTAGAGATCATTACTGACCTCCTGCCCACCCCCTCTTCCACTTTTCTTTTCTTCCTGTGTCCTCTCCTCCCCTCTCTGCGCCACACGGTAGGCCTGAATAGAAGCGCGGCGCATTGGAGCTGCGCGTTCAGTCGCGCACACACGCATTTAGAGGGAAGCGTCCCCATGCTGTGTCACTGAAAACCCTCACAGTCTGCGCTGTCAATCAAACGCCATTCCGCCCGTATGCTGAACGTAAGGTATGACATCACCTCACGGGACAAACGCACGCTTCTATCGAGCGCGAAAAAAGCGCGCTCCGTCGCTGTCGCCAGAGAGATTCGCCAATTTGATGCTGTTTACAAGACGCACGGCGAAAGAATAAAGAGGAAATCTTCAAACAGGCAGCGCTAAGCGAGCGCAGATTTCTCAATGCCGCTTCCAGCATCTGCTTTCAGTTAGAGACGCGGCCGAGCCAGAGAGACGCGCAGCGCTCCGTTTACTGTGATGAAACAACTGTGTCACTTTGAGGGTCGAAATATTCATATTACACGTACATGCATTCGCTTAGCAGATGAGGGACGTTGCATCTGTCTGTCTGTATGGGACTGTTCTCAGAACGCTAACGTTGTTCGAGCGACATGAATAGAATGCTCTCTTAATAAAAAAAAATTGGCACAAAAGCATTGTTTATATGTTCATTGAAGATGTTTATTAATTAGAGTTTGTCAAGAATGTTACTTGTTTCAGAACGTTTGGAGAACATTTAAAAGTAACATCCCCATGATCGTGGCGAAATGATTCAATAGAACGTTCCCTTAACGTTCACAAAACGTTCCTAAAACGTCTTAACATTCAAAACTTAGTTGGGATGTTAGCGTTCTTGGTAGGCTATATATTTTGTTACCTGCCTATATAGATACTCACTAGCCTAATATATTTGCAGTATCTGAGAGTTTAAATGTTAGATAATCTAAATCAGTGCAGAACGATTCAAACGATTGAGGCACTGTTTTTTAACCGAACTGAAACTGATGAACCTCGTTTACGTTGTTTGTAACACTTTAATAATATTTGTTATCATTGCTTAAAGTGATATAGCCTACTGCACGACATCAGAAGCTCGTGCGTTGGAATTTGGATGTGATTAAACGTGAAGCGGAATGTCAAGTCGTCTCTGTGTGATTGAACGTGAGCTGAGGATGTTTTCGTGGGCGTCGGTGAGCCCTCTAGCGGTCACAATGCGGCGCGACACCGGCAGCTGAACCGCAGAACCACAGAACCGCAGCCAGACAGTCTGCCACCGATCCACAGACTGCTGGGGCCCTGCTTTACATGCCTCACACTCCTCATGTCATGAAGCCCACAGCTCACAGAGGGATATCCCTCCAGCCTCTGCAATCCACCACAGACAGCTTGAGAACAGAGAGAGAGACACTTAAAATAACACGCTCATTAATAACATTAACAAATATTACTGCATCTTTTGTGCATTATTGAGTATGAATCCATGCACGTGCAAGGATTTTGGCAGCTCATATGTTATTGTTAATGACTTGATGAAAGTTTGCCGTATGCACTACTAAATTTGGGTTGTGAAAGTTTACTTCTGCTCTTTCAAATGTCACCTGCGAGTGTTGGGGATGGAGGGCAGAATTTGTGTGTGCCGTTGGAACATCACTGAGCTGGAGTTCTGGCACCGTGAGAGGTGACACGTCTCTATATGTGGCCCGTTTAAACACTTAATTGCGGCCGTTTATTTGGTGACCCCAAGAGTTCATGCACGTTAGTTCCTGCCAGTGGCAAGAGCAAAGGTCGAAGCCGAATCCACAAACCTCCACACAAACCAGAGGCGCTTTAATGGACCAATTATTGGATTCCTCAGCACTTCACTTTGTTTTTCTTTTTCCTGGGAAAAGTGATGTCGCCTGTGTGTGTAAGAGAGAGAGAGAGAGAGAGGGAGAGTGTGTGTGTGGCTCATGTCAGACTACTAAAAAAATAGCTTTATTGGAGGAAAGAAAAGCATTCAAATGATTATTCATTAAAATGCACAATATGCATCAAGTTCCAATTTGTGCAAAAGCCCCAGATGACTGATGCATCCAGAAAAGAGTGTAATTTGAATGTGGTATGAATGAATTATAAGGTTTCCACTTGAACATTATTTATGCAAGACTATGTAACCGTTCATAATAGGTGGGTAAGTGTCACGGAATGTGCAAGAGATGGAAAATCCCAAATGTGTGTTTTCTGGTTGTTCTATAGCAGCCTGTGATAAATCCAGAGCTGTTGTGGTGGGATGTGTGTGTGTCGGGAGGGGGGTCTCTTTGTGTGTGTGTGTGTTCTGCTGTCAGTCAGACTGAGGGTTCTTGGTGAGCTGGGTGCGCACACACACTCACGCGCGCGCTCATGGAGCGACGGGGGGAGGAGGGACGGGGTGGGGATATTTAACTTGGGAAAGAGAGGAGTTCTCCTCCAGACGCGCTCATTCTCCTCTGTCCCAGATCAAGAACAGGCGAGTTTTCGGACGGCTCTGCGGAGGAGAATTTTTGACCCAGCGGAGATATGAAGGCACCGCGGCTAGAGGACATTCGACAAACTTTCGCGGGAACACTTGCGTAAAGGAGCCCGATTTTATTCCGGAGTGATCCCGAACATGTTCTAGGCGCGTTTGAGGCTCCGATCGCGGAGATCTGCGGGGACTGTGGAGAGACTGAGCGACTCTCGTCCCGGTTCAGCAGCGCCGGTTCGGCGGGACGCACTGGAGCCTGTGCGCCCAGAGAGAGAGGAGTGCGTAAAAATAACATTGGCTAAGACGCGCTCCATTCCACGGGCGCGCTGACATTTCAAACGCCAGTTTGGGTGTTTGACAGAATCCGAGCAGGCTGCCATCCTATCCTATCCCGTTGCCATGGTGACTCGCCGAAAAGTCCGATGAGGATACGGTTTTGCAGCGCATTTGGCACGCCTCACCTGAGCGAGTATCCCTGAAAAACAGACAGCCCATGTCCCATGTCATTCCGGGCCACGCGGCCGTCTATTAAAAGATCTCGCTATTTATGCGCGGGTGTGTGAGGGCCAACTCCACTCCGCAGACAGACAGAAGACGAGTCATGGGCAGCATCGCCCGCGCGTTGCCGCTGCCGCTGTTGCTGCTCCTGCTCCTTTGCGCGCAAGGCGCCGCGGCCCAGCACTATCTGCGCCTGAGGCCCTCGCCCGGCGAACAACTGCCGGTCCCCGACCTCATAGAGATCCCCGATCCGGAGTACGATCCGCGCGAGCAGGACCTCTCGGAGAAGACGCTCCGCAAGAAGATGGGCAGTAACTTCGACCCCAGCTTCATGTCCATCCACCTGCCCACCCAGCTGAACGCCAGCGCGCCGCCGGAGCTGCCGCGCCCGCCCATGTCCGCCGACCTCAAGAAGCTGAACCTGACGGAGACGCCCTACGGCAGGCGGGTCAAGGTGGGCAAGAAGGCGCGGCGGAAGTTTCTGCAGTGGCTGTGGATGTACACGCACTGTCCGGTGCTGTACACCTGGAAGGACCTGGGCGCGCGTTTCTGGCCGCGCTATATCAAGGAGGGCAACTGCTTCAGCGAGCGCTCCTGCTCCTTCCCCCAGGGCATGTCCTGCAAGCCGGTCAAGTCGGTGAGCAAGACCCTCCTACGGTGGTACTGCCAGGGCTTCCTGCGGCAGAAGTACTGCACGTGGATACCGGTGCAGTACCCCATCATCTCCGAGTGCAAGTGCTCCTGCTGAGCAGAGAGAGAGAGAGAGGGGAGGCTATCGATTGGGAATGATTGCACTGTTTACCCACGGATAGACTCGTGTGGCGCCACATAGCGAATCTATTTTTTTATACATATATATATATATAAATATATATATATATATAGCTTTTTAATTCAAAATATATGACGGCATATGTACATATTTAAGTGAGAAGACGAAGAAGAATGCAGCTATTTTTTTGTTAAAGGATCAGGACCATATTCTCACGTGGAGCACTTCGGCTCATGGTTATTTTTATGAAATTATTGCCAAGACGCAAGAGAGAAGTTCACTTTCCTTATTCGAACTCTATTTATAGAGACTGAAGAACACTATGCCTAGAGGTTTTGTACAAATATTAATATCAATAATGATGATGATGATTTAAAAAGGGGCTGGGCTGAAAGTTATACACGTGAACTCAGCTTTTTTCTCTTTTGGAAATCATATAGTATTTTAGTAAAAAAAAAAAAAGTGTATGTTTTATTTATTGTTTTAACGGTTGTGAGTATAGATAAAGAGAAGAGAATAGAGTATACCAGAAATTCTACTTGAAAAGTTCTAAAAATGAATTTAAGAGAATATTAATAATAATAATAAACATGTCCGTGTAAATGCCATGGTTTTAGCAATAAAATCTGTTCAACTTGGACCGAAGGATCCGAGAAATATGTCCCATGTCAGATGTTCTTGGTTTCTTTACGTTAAGAACGCTGAATGATGCATGTGTTGCAGAATGAATGCAGATGCGTGCGTGCTGAACATTTTGTGCTTTTTCTGGATGAGATCTGGGGCCTTCTGCGTGCTTATGCCGTGCAAATACTCTACAGGGAGCGCTTGGAAACGTCGTGCGTAAAAGCGCGCCGATGTTAACACAGCGCTAAAATATGATGCAGCCATTTTCAAACACTGTCATTGGTGAAATAGAGCAGGGAGAGCCAGCAGCTCCTGGCGTACTGCTTCTGGAAAGGGGAAGGGACGGGAAGGGGGGGGGGGGGGGAGAGAGAGAGAGAGAGAGAGAGAGAGAGAGAGAGAGAAAAAAAAGTCTGAGAGACAGAAATCTGAGCCCGATTCTTGTCCAAAAGTCTCGGCGTGAGAAACACTGCAACCCTCTACAAAGCCTGTGAACTGATGCTGACGGTACCAGACTGTTAATTAGTCAGCAAACACTCGTAAAAACGCGACTTCACGGTCCGCAGACGCGCGTCAAACGCTCGCGGCGAAGCGAAAGCGCATGTATGTGTGTGCGTGTTATTTCCGAGGTTATTGTGACAGATACACACTGCTGGTGCTGTGTTTTGGCGCAGGGTGGGGGCAGTTGTCAGCTCTGTTTCTTGATGATGTCTAGAGCTTTTTGGTGGAGGCTGAGTGTGTGTGTGTGCGTGTGTGACGCGCCGGCGCCACTCGGCCGCGCACTCTGGCGAGCGCAGAATAGATTGAACAGTAACCCTTTCAGCCTGTGTGTGTGAAAGCCAATCCCCGACGAACTAGCCCTCAAAACACACAGCCGTCAGACTGGCGGAGCACTTCAGCCTTCTGTGAGGGGGGGTGTATTCATCATTAAAAATATGACCCAAGCTGGAGTGAATCAGGGAGTTCTTTGAGACCGAAGTTAAACACAATGTTTTCTGTCCTTGGCAGAGGCCAATGAGATACCAAATGTAGTAAACGCTCCAATTTGCCGTGTGCATGGAGACTGCTCTCGGAAAAACAAAAGCAAAACAGCTCACTTATCGGGACAAATTACAGCTCGGAGAGGGAAACCGGTGGAGAAGTTTAATGATCGATCATCTGTGGTGGTTACAGGCCTCGTGTAGTAGCTTTTGATGTGATTTGTCGTGTGTTTTGCTGCACTGTGCTCGCGCGCGCGCGTGCGCGTGAGTGTGTGGGAGACGCTTCCATTAGTCTTGTGGGTGACATTCATACTGTGCCTGTTGGACCACCAACAGTTGCCTTAACTCATGATGTGTGTGTGTGTGTGTGTGTATGTGGTTACTTCAGTCTGTGTGACTCAAAGTTTATGCATGCGTTTGAGTCCCCAATCCCAAAATCTGCTTCTGTTTAATCGTTGCTCGCGAGTTCAAGCGAGATTTGTCATTATTTGCTCCTAATAAAACAGCCATCTGAGGCAGCGCACGTCACATGATGCTATCTTTCATTCCGTACACACTCGAGAGAGATTTCACAAAGGTAAGATGTCGATCCAACTCGGGTAATTGGATCATCTTTTCAAAATGAAGTTATATATATATATATATATATATATAATTGTCATATGTTTATTCCAATCAAAGATGCACTTTACAAGCACATGTTGGGAGAAAGAAGCTTGTAATGCGACATTTCTGTATTAATATGAACACTGCAGGTACAAATATACGCGTCTGAGGTGCTAAACTAAGGTACGAAGGTGTACCTTTTGAAAAAGTACTGCACTGCTGATAGCTTTTGGACCTTTTGTTCTAAGAATGACACCGGCCTGGAAGAGTATCCACTGAAATCACCAGGAGAAGCTCTGTCTAAAGCTTCATTCCCTTGTAGATGATTGATGAAGCACTGAAGCACTTACTCAGAGTGACGGTGATGCGCTCTAGAGAGAGCTTGCCATGTGACTATAATGAGGATGAGAGGGCAGAAAGAGACTCTTTCTGCTGTGATATCACCAGGGCAGACATATAATAAAGCACTTTCTATGTCGTATGCAGAGGGAATGTCTTGATACTGTAGACAATCTGGCAGATTTGAGACTTTTTGTGGTGGTCAGGAGTAGATTGTATCGTTTTGGTGTTAAAGAATGCGTATAATGTTCAAAAGCTTGAAATCAGAAAGTTAAGATAAAAGGTAAACAAATAGCTGTTCATTCAGGACGCATAACTTGTGTCAGTGTAAGTAAAGACATTAATTATGTTACAAAAAACAAAGTTTTAACTTTAACTTATGTATTCATCAAATAACATGGTAGGGTTTCCATTAGAATATGAAACACTGATAATAAATAGAAAAAAACAAGGATCTTGTGACACCGAAAATGGGAAATTCATGAATAATTTACATTTTACAATATATTGACATAGAAAACGAATCTTTTTATATTTTTTATTAAATCAATGCAGTTGTAGTGAGCATAAAATACTTGTTGTTAAACTCTTCCCAACTCAAACTATACTGTATATGGCATACCTGCAAATTAAAATAGCTGAACATGTCTATTTATGATGCTTTTTCTCCTAAATATGATCACTGGGTGGGAGTGTTTCAATGGCACTTTTTTCTGAATAGTTTCCAAAATTAGCTTTAAACATCTTAAAATCGGTGCATCTAATGTCTAAAAACCACAGATTTACTTCTTTTTGGAAAGCACCATCTTTTGATGCGTCTTTAGTTGCACTTCGCAGAAAACTTCACTTCCCAGAATCCCACTCGCGTCCGGGTCTCCAAGGCGACCAGTCGACTGTCCACGCGTGTGACTCAAACCTCCCTTAGACGATTAAAATGTTTAATTTGCTCTCGATTTAATAGGTTTGTTGGTTGTCATAGCGGCCGTCTATTTTATTCACGGGTCATTAAGAATGTAATTGGATTTTATGCACGCATATTCTGCTGTATGAAGAGAATATTTAACAGGCTGCACTGCCCCCTAATGACTAAAACATGCCATGATAATTAATGAACACTAGAAGCGATATATTATTTATTACTCATGATACGAGACGAAAAGAGAAAACAAGTGACAATATTTTTAAGCATTTAAAACAGATTTTAAAAAGAAAAATACTTTTTTATGCACATATATTTAAACAAATTAAAGTTCCTTATCACAGCATTAAACAAAATATTACATAAACTCAGCAAACTTTTAATGAAAGCATCAATAATTATTCATTTATTTATCAGTTTTCATTTGCACACTTTAATTAAGTGTCTGTTGAATCATTTCCAGCACTTTTTCTTGTTGGCTAAGTTCATAATGAATAGTTTAAACACTCTATATTTCTATACATTTCTATATTTGGACACATTAACAAATATAATTTTCATAGATGTTGTCAAAAGAAGAGGTATGTTTAATGCAGCTTGTGTCTATAGTGAGGCATGTTGTCATAGCCAAAATCATTCCTCATTCCATTTTCGGTAAACTGTAGAATGATGTGCTTTACCAAAAAGCTCTATCTTGGTCTCATCTGTCCAAGATGTTTTCCCAGAAGGATTCTGGCTTACTCAAGTAAATCTTGGCAAACTGTAGTCTTGCTTTTGTATGTCTCTGTGTCAGCAGTGGGCTCCTCCTGCCGTAGCGTTTCCTTTCATTTAAACGTCGACGTATAGGCCGCGCTGACACTGATGCTCCCATAGCCTCCACCCCCAGGGAGATTAGTTACAGCGCCATGGGTTGCAAACTTCTTGATAATGTTGCGCACTGTGGACGAAGGCAAATCTAGATCTCTGGAGACGGACTTCAGATTGTTGATATTTTTCTACTCCTCTTTCTGTTGCCCACACAGACACACAATGCAAAGATTAAGTGAACGTCTCTTCTTTTTATTTGCTTTCAGGTGTTTATATTGCCCACAGCTGTTACCTGCCCCAGGTGAGTTTAAAGGAGCATCACATGCGTGAAACAATCTTATTTATCCACAATTTTAAAAGGGTGCCAATAATTTTGACCAGCCCAGTTTTGTGTGACATTATGTCAAATTAGCTTTTTTCCCTCCCCTTTTTTGTTTTGATCCAATACACACAAAGGGAATAAACATGTGTATAGCAAAACATGTGTTAATGCAATACTTTTGTGTGAGAAATACTCATTCCAGGGGTGCCAACACTTTTGGCCATGACTGTATCTATCTATCGATCTAGTCATTTAATTACATTTTTGCTGTATGGGTAATTATGCGACAGTTTTTTTTAAATTTAGTTAAAAGAACAGAATTAATTTACAACTCCAGGTGTTTGAAAGCACCACACGAGCCACTGCTGTAGAGAAAACAAACATTTGTGCAACTCAAAACCCTAAATACACCCCTTGTGACAACTAGCCCCGGCCTCCTCTATAATTTAGACAAATATCGTACTGCTCTGGTGTTAACTGTTTTACTACAGCAAAATTGCTAGTTTCCCCTCCCGCAGAGATAATTAAAGGTTAACCCACACATGTGGGACTCGTAAGTGTGCTTAACAGACAGCAGGCGGCGCCATCGACTCACTTATCTCTTCTTCACAGGTCTCACCGTGTCTCTCACACGCTCATGCTAGTTTCTAGAGAAGCAGCACTGACACGTCCTGGTCCTGAAAGCTTCGTAGGCATGTGTGAATGTGTGCTTCTGCCTCTTTTATTTCTTGACCTCTCACACAGTGTGACACTCATCAGAGTAAAACGGTGCCGTAAATACCACAGGAATGTTGAGCGGCTTACACAGGCCTGAGAAACTCCCACATACACACAGGCATGGACACCATTCATTGAGAAATGACTTTATTTCACGGCACATTATGGAAAATACTTGTATTCTGTGGCAGCCGCATGCGTGATCCTCAATCTCATAGTCTGCGATCTGCTCCGGTGCTACCAGTCACCCTGAAACCAACGGTAACCACACGGTTACCTATAAAGCGTCTTCTACTAGCTATTTATTGTGTTACAGCATGAAAAAATGAGGATTTCACTGGGAGTTTTTCCACACATAGACTACCGTGTAAGAAAAACACCACCAAATTAAGTCAAAAACAAAGTAATTGAATATGAATAAGTCAATTCCACAGATGCTTATTGGACTGAGTTTAGTCTGGGCCTCTCCAGGACGTTAACCTCCTGGTCTGAAGCCACTTCAGTGTGGTTTTGGCTGTATGTTTTGGTTTACTGTTGTGTTGAAAGGCGAATCATCCTCCAGCTCCCAGCGCTCAGCACGGTTTCCTCCAGCCCTTTTTTTTTTTTTTTTTTCAGTTCCAGTCATTTTTTCTTCTTTCTATAAGAGTTTTCCAGTCTGTGCCTCAGAGAAATATCAACAGAAGTGTGATGCTTCACAGGAGGAATGGTGTGGTGTGAGTAATGTGCTGTAATGTGAGGTTTGTAGGCTTATTAGATTATTTAATCCTTTTCTAAATTGTTGAGTCTCTCACATTCAGGAAAAAATGTATACCTTCAAAATCATTTCATGTGAATTTTTCTGAACACAAAAGGGAGATTTCTGAATTGCTATTGTGTGTGTGTGTGTATGTGTGTTAGGATAGATTTATGAAAAATGAATGTTTCAAATAATAAATGAAAATATGACAAAATAAGGGTGAAATAATCATCCATCAATGAAACTGTACTTATATAATACCTATATCTATCTATCTATATATAAGTGTCTGTACATTTTACTATATTAAATTATTAAAAACCTATAGTGGTACATTTAAATTTGGTGCATCACAATACTTATTAGCAGATCCAAAAAAACAATGATTTTTGGACATCATCTAATCCGGTGTTTCATATCCTGGTGCCACATATAGAACTAAAAATGATGCAAATGATTGGGTCTGTTCCCTGTTCAAAGCTTTTAAATGACTTCAAGAAGAAGCCATATTCTTTTATGAAGTTTTATGACGCTTTCGGTCATTTTTAAAGCGTTCACTTTTGTTGGATGCCGCGTGAAAGATCTGCTACTCATCATCTTTCGCCTTGTCAAGAGACAGAAGTTTCATTCGTTTATTGAGTTTAAAGTATGTAAGCTGTTCCCTCGTGCACAGTCATGTCTGTAATTAAAGAGTAAGCATCTCGGTGTCCTTCACAACGCTTCCTCCTGCTCAGACACTGGATCTGGAGCGTGGCCATGCAGTTCTGGGCAGAACATGTACTCGTCTCTTTAATGATGTTCTGGTGTGCTTTGAGGTGCACTTACTGCTTTGGAAAATTCCCGGGCTGGTATTTTTCAGGAACACTGTTGTGGATGAGTATAAGATGTTCTCGTGATGATGCTCTGCCTCATGTTAAATGGCTCAAATGCACGAGATGGAGCAAATAGTGCTCTACGTAGAGATTCAGGAATATGAAAACAAAACGATTGATTCATTTGATATTTTAAAGAAGTTGCATGGTGATGCAACACGATGAAAGATTCGTTTTTATAGATAGCTTGGGTTCTCCAGCAATGCTGTTCATAAAGGCCAGTGATGAAGTATTTTGGTCACGTGATGTTGGGAGATGTTCAACGCCGGATGAATGCATTTCATCAAGCGTTTAGCATCAGTTCTGGAATTCCGTGAGGCAACCATAGCAACAGTATAGCACCACTGTGATTAGTTTCAATTTAAAACTCTTATGTTTCGAAGCTCTTAAAGGGCTCGTTTACCCAAGTCTGTTATTAATTACTGAACCCCAGCTTCGGAACGCAAATGAAAATATTTTTGATGAAATCTGTGGGCTTTCTGGCTCTGCATTGACAGCAATGTACTGAACTGTTCCCAGGACCAAAAAACATTTATAATGACGTTAATTAGTCCATGTGACGTCAGTGGTTCGACCACAATTGTATGAAACTACAAGAATACACGGCTCTCTGGAATGCTTGATTCTGATTGGTCAGCTGAGACATTTGCAGGTTCGTTGATTTCAAATAATAACCGCTCCAAAGTAACAACGCATAGCCGGTACTACTTGTATGTTTCAAATCCCTCCGCGCCAACAAAGATTACCGTTTGGCGCCATCTTGTGA
>JAUYWG010000064.1:16604792-16615312 GCA_034779775.1 Enteromius afrohamiltoni | reverse complement strand
CTCTCTCTCTCTCTCTCTCTCTCTCTCTCTCACTCACTCAGTGCGTGTGTGTGTCAGTGTGTGTCTGTCTCATGAACGGAACTGACCGCTGCTGTATCTGTGAGTTTCATTCACCAGCAGACAACAGGACTAAATCACAATCGATCTGGATTTATTTTCCTCACATCAGGGCTTGAATGAGGTTTAGCGGTTCAGACGGGATTCAGGTGAGTTCTCAGACACTTCAAGTGTTGTAATATCTGCATCATGCATTTTCCATTCATAAACGGAGATGTGCATGGTATCATATACAACTCTGTATAGTTATGCATGTGATTTGTTTTAGAGTTTAAGGCAGGTAAACGAGAGCTTTGCGAAACATTTCACACTGAGTGCATGAATTCATTGATGAAAATGTATTTATTGAGTAACCCCAGTTTTCCTCCAAAATTATATTAACTAGTTATTGTTACAGCAATAAAACGAAAAAGTTGTAAAATAAAAGATTTCTTGTATGATTTTCTATGAATTGAAGTGGCTGCTATGGTGCATTTTTAAAGCTGGAAAACTGATTTAAGTGCAGTTATTATGCAAAATGATGGTTATTAATTAGCCACCAAGTTAATAAGTTAAAGCAGTGATGTTTAATTCAATATGTAGGTCATTTAGTGTGCTTTATATTAATACTTAGCCTATGAATAATCAGATTATATTAATGAGATAATAATGAGGGTCCTGTGCACTGCTCACTCTCTGACAGGTGGGCAATTACAGTCTAAATTCTCTCTCTTTTTTTTTTAATGGTGATTTAACAGAGCGCACCAAACTCTGTTTCGTTCCCGGTCCGTGAGAGATGCCAAGGAAAGCAACTCTTCACGAGTCTTCTTAGGTATGCGTGACACCGTCGAGATTTCTGCTTCCCCTGATGGACGTGGCACACACACGTTTGTGTGTGTGTTTGTGTGGATTCCTGTGATTTTATTGCAGTGAAGCCCCTCTCTGGTTTCCCCGGGGTCACAGATGAACTGTAGAGTTAAACTTTGGGAAAAACATTTACGCCAGCTCAGTTTACTGATCCTGCCCACTGCTGGCCGTCGAGAAAAAAAGGGGGAAGAAAAAAATCAAACGTTTCAGAGCTGTCAAAACGAAGAGCACTGTGTTTGACAGTAAAGTCAGAGGTGTAGCAGATCTGATAACTAAACCGTATGTCAGTTTGATTCTTGACCTACTTACAACATCCCAGCTCTTTCTGCCAGCACTATACGGAATAGTTCTCCAAAATAAAAAGAAAGAAAGAAATTGTCACAAATTACTCACCCTCATGTCGTTTCAAACTGAGACTGAGATTTATTTCGTAAAACACAAAAAGAGATGTTTAGCACAATGTTTATGCTGCTCTTTTCCATTCAGTGAAAGCAGACGGCCTTTCAGTCTGCAAAAAAATGAAAAAAGCACAATGGAAATCCCGTATAACATCTCCATGCATTATATTCCAGGTCTTCTGAAGTTATCTGAAGCTACAGGCTAAAATTGAAGTCATTCAGTTTTCGCTGAAAAGCTTCCCAACCTCTTTTTTTTTTTTTGATGGTTCCATGAAGAATCTTTAACATCCATGAAACCTTTTCATTACACAAAGGGTTCATAATAGTTGAAAAGTGTTCTTTATATTATTAAAATGATCTTCACGCTTAAAAGAGTTCTTTAAAGAGCGTTTCCCTGAAAGGTTCTTTACGGAACCAAAAACAGCCTTTTGCAACCTATACTTTTAAGAATGCATTTCATTGCATGTTTAAATATTTAGAGCAATAATGCTGAACTCTGTTGGTGTGAGCGGATAATAATGAGGGCTTTTGATGACAGAAAAAATAGAATGTTTAATCCAAAGGGAATTTTTTCAGGTGTTCCTCAAACAAAGCTGCCATTTGCTTTCAGAAGCCTTGGAACGCTCATGGTCGGCTTTAGGATACTTTTAATGGTGCTTCTTTGTCCGTTTTTGAGTCACCTTATGCTTTCATTGTATGCACAGAGCAGCTCGGACATTCTCAGCCTGTTTTGTGTTGTATTTTTAGATATATTTTGTAAATATTCAACTCTTTTTTTTTAATTAGCATACTTCATGCACTTTTGTGATGATGCACTGTATGTTTTGCATCACGTTTTAGCACATTTAATGTTCATTTCCTCCAGCAATTTAAGAGGTAATTGGGCCGTATTTTCAGCGGCGGGCAACATGAGAGCAGGGTTTTTCAACTTCAGTGAAAGGTTTGGATCTGACACAGTCTTGGCTCGGTCCACCTTAGCAGCTAAAGTCAACATGGCCTATATTTCACTCTCCTCCTCTTCCAGCACAGGAAGCTTCATCTGTCTCTGTGTGTGTGTGTGCGCACATGACACCCTTTTCTCTTTTGTCGCCAAGAAAAAAGTCCCTACACTAACTTTAACTCTTTTACTGGACTTACCTCAAATGGGGCCATGTCAGGAATCAATTTTAGCTTGTGTACTATTAAAGCAACTTTCAGATTTCAAAACAGTCATTATAGTGTTGCAAACTTCTAATTTTAGACAGATATATATACATACACACACATGCACGCACAAATGAATAATATGACCCCTGTAAGAGTCGTGCATTGCTCCTCGAGTGTGTGTGTGTTTTGTCTGTCTGTTTATGCATGGGATTTTAAGCATGTCAAGAGGTCAGGGGTCATAAAATAGCAGGTGACAGCCGTAAAAGTGTAATTGTGGGAGTGTGTGCGCTTGAAGTTATTCTGTGCCTCGCTGTTACTTTTGGGGTGTGCCTAAACACACACGCACACACACACACAGAGTGTGTCCAGTCAGAGAGCTGTGTTAAATGATTCAATCTGCTGTAGCCTTGGCACCTTATGACTTTGTACATGCATGCATGTGTGTGTGTGTGTGTGAGCAAGTGTGGTGCACGAAATGTGTTTGTCAGTATTTGAACACTTCATAAAATTATTCGTGGTTTCCCTCCTGAGTTCAAAGCTGGTGATGCCTAGCGGTGAAATTTTTGTTGTCGAATGGAAAAAGATGTGTGAGATTGTGAAAGCCTGTGTGTTATTTTACACAAAAGCCATGCATTAAAACCACACACGTTTGCATATCTAAACGATGACTTCTGCTGTATATATATATATAAAACCAATTATAATTAATACAAACCAACCATAGCTATTACTTAGCATTTTTAGAATGTCTTTATTTATGCAACATTTTGTTTTGGTATCTTTGAGGAAGAAGGTTTTTTCCAGATTAGTTTTAGAGAACGTCTGGCAGCATTTCTGTCCCCGAAGTAAAATCACAGAAGTGTGATGCAACGCATGATGTATTGCTGCACAGGTTCTCAAATTATTTTCAAATCAGCAATCAATGCTTGACCCGGTCATCGTGTGTATTTTTCTGCGAGTGTGTGTGTGTGTGGTTAAGGATCAGGTTTTGCTGTTTTAGCGAGGGCTGGGTTTGGTCCGTGTGAGGGAAGGGTCTGCTCGCAGCGGCTGCATTCTTTTACCAGGCGCTTTTCTTTCCACTCGCACATTTGTAGTCATGCATTTAACTTGTCGGCTCGCTGTATGTGACTTTTTAATCAACTTGAACCATCGAAAAGCTTCCCAGGCTTGAACGCTTCCTCAAATCATGTGTGTTGTTGACTGCTTGCTTTAAATGTCATCATTTTCACCTGCGTGAAAAACCCCAGACTGGGCCTGAGACGCTGTAAAACTGAAATCACGACAAGACATCTGTAGTTATCAACACTTCTACAGCCCGCGTTAGGTCATATCAGCACTGAATAATAGGTTTTCTGTGGATTAAGTGTTGCTGACAGCGAGCACGCTTCTCTGCAATCTTGAAGATCTTGAAGGAAAATAGGTATTGAAAACGATGAGTGATCTACCTGATTATTCAATTCCTCTCTATCTTTCTCATTGAAATCAACATGAAATGCATTCAACCCACCTATAATGAAAGGGGTATTTAATAAGAAAATTGCATCCATCTGGAATTGACTGGATCTCAAGAAGTGGGAGACTGGACCGGAACCAGACCTGAACAGTTATATTTGAGTGTTTTATTCATTTTTATATTTTCTTCTTTCATTTAATTTAATTTGTGCCTTTTTATGAGTTTTTGCTATAATTGATCGCTATTTCAGTTTTTCAGTTGCACATTGCAAAAAAATATTTTCTTACTTAGTATAAATGTAAAAAAATTAACATGACAATTAAAATGACTAAGATTTTTTAAATGATCCAAATGAAACAAGCAAAAATACCTGCCAGTGGCGGAAAGAAAAAGAATCTTAATTCAAGGGCTAAACAGGATATTTTACTTGCTCCAATTTGCAGAGATTTTTTGCTTGTTTTAATCATAAACGAACATAATTTTGATCATTTTTGCAGAAAATAAGACATAATATCTCAAATCATTTTCGGGAATTCTTTCGTTTTGTTTTCTAGTATAAATATAATTTTCAGTCATTTTCATGCTTCTACTTAAACTTATTTCAGTTAGCTGACAAGGTTTCATTTTCAAAGTTTTTCCATCTAATATTCATATTTTATTTGATTTCAACATTATTTCTGTTAAATTGTTTAGTAATAGTTTTAGTTAACAATAATAACCGTGGACTTGAATGTGAATTTGCTAAAAGAGTGCCCAATTGTTAACTTGGCTATGAGTTAACCTTATCCACTAGTCTGTGAAGACTTGGCTACAGTATATCAAACAAAAAAAACAATAGAAACAGATGCTATTTTAATATTTGTCATTTTACGCTGCCATACAAGTATTTCAGCTTCGTAAGAAACAGAGCTTCGCATTTAAATCTGAAGTGTATTGAGTTGCCATCTGAGCCTGTGCACTTGTGTTATGTCTCAGCTCTGATAAATTCTGTGTCACGAGTAACACACACACACACACACACACACACACATAGAAACTCGACTCTCCATATTTAGTCATTCTGTGAGAGACGTCCATTCTTCATCGTGATCCATCTCTCTTTCTTTCATTCTCTCATATATCTCATCTCTACTTTGACGTCCTTTATCTTCAGCCGCGATCTGTCTTCTTTTATTCTCCCCCCACATACCGTCCCTTTCCTTAGTTCTGTCCATATTTGTCCCTTTTTGTCTAACTAAACCTTTCACCTATTTCTGTCTCATGCCCCCGTGTGTGTGTGTGAATCAGAGGGACGTGTATTCTTTTTCTCAGAATCCGATGGATCCGTCACTAAATGATGTTGTGGCATGGACACACACACACACACACACTGTGTAAACACCAAAAGACCACACAATCAGTATATGTGCGTATACATACAATGGGGTCCAAACGTCTCAGACCACATTGACTTTTTTTTTTTTTACATTTAATTCTGGAAAATAAATAAAGTTTTAAGACTTGTAAAATGTAGCATTTCTGCAGCTCAAACCATAAAACATGGCACCAGCAACAAAAAGGTTATTGGTTTGATTTCTAGAGCATGCGTGAACTTATAAAGCATGATGTCATTTTAAATGTGATGCAAGCCAATGTGGATATAAGCATTTGCCAAATACATACGTTGCACATATATTATTATTATTATATTCATATATATTTTATGTAGATTCGTATTTTTTCGAGTAAATATTGTGAAAAAGGATTGATAACATGATGATCAGGCTGTGTTTTGTCTGTGTGTTTATGTTATGCTGGGGGTGAGAGAGTTCGACTGACGGCCCGAGGGTCAAATAATGAGCTTAATTCTCTGTTTGGTGTTTGATGATGTGTGACTGAAGAGGTGTGTATGGACAGAGAGATAAAACATATGCTCCTCATAATTTCCTAATATGCTCATCTCAACACATCCATCTCAAAATGTATCCGCTTTGCATTATGGTTTACCGAATCATTTGAAAGATCCAACTCTCTGATTTACCCCAAACATCTCACATTATTGTTTGCTTCTCACACATTGTACAGTTTCAGAACACTGGTATGGACTACTTTCATGAGTCTTTGGTTTGCTTTTGTGCCCTTTTTGATGCTTGACAGCTTCATTGTGATTGCATGGGAAGAGCATGATATAGTAACAGGTGTGACGTGAAGCCTTCATGCATCAAGCCGGTTTCTAATCTATTTGTCAGCACAATAATAACAATTAATTTATCGAGCATTTTGTCAAATTTATACGTTGCGTATAGCACGCTCGTACTGTCTCTATTTGAGGGTCCGTCTGTACCGTTGCAAAGGGGCCCGAGCAGAAAGAGCCGCATTGATATTCACATCACACACACTCACTGACAGGTCCTAAGAGAGGAGTTTTACTCTGGTTTCATGGTTCATTGCTCTTTGTAGTGCTGTAGAAGTGTGATTCGGCTCAGATGCACGCTAATGTCAAACTGTTTCTCATTAACTCTAAACAGCGTGCGGATCTCATCAGATTCCCTCCCGGCAGTTCATATGCGTGTCGACCTGCGGCTCTAGAGTTTGAGAGGATCGAGTTTTATTCGTTCGCTGTCCGTCTGGAACATGGCACATAGGATGCGGAACGGACTGTGACTGCTGATTCCTCCAGCAGTAGAGGTAGTGCGCTGTGTTTTGTTTTAAAACAAGATAAATATCCATGTTTTTCTGCTTTACCAATCTAGAGAAGCATCTGTGCACAGCAACGTTATATTAAATGTTCTCATTCAAATCCCCTGGCCTCCAATGGCCTGAACTCCCCAAGAAAACATGAGGAATCTCAGCATGTGTTTACCAAGACAAAATTAACCCAGCTGCAGTGTATTTCTGCATGCATGGCTTTCCTAAAATGTCTATAAATGAGCGTTTCTAATTACACTTGCACAATCGTTACTATTATTGATGCTGATTCCTTTAGGTTTTTGCTCTACAAATGAATCATTTCATAAAACATTGCAAAGATGTGTGGCTACGCTCCACTTTAACTGCAGGCCTATAAAACATCCCAAAATGCACGTTGAATGCCAGATCTAGAGACTAGAGGGAGAACACTTTTGATTTGGTTTGTGAGCAATCACTTAGCAACCCTAGCAACTGCATAGCGACACTAAAATCTAATTAGAACACCTTTGCAACGGCATAGCAATGTCCTGGCATTCACACACACATCAGAGTAACATCACGACAGTGAATTTTACAAATGATTGCAAAACGTTCAGCTGAAAATTATTTAAACATCTCAAATATAAAGAAAAGACAAATATTTTACATTTAAATTTGTATTTACATTTTTATTTAACTCAACTACAAACCACCAACATTTGCTCTATTGAGTGACTTTAGGTTGAATACCTGTTTGTTTGGTTAAATTAATTTGTATTCATTTTATAATTGATTTTATGGTGTATAATGCATTTATTTCTTGATTTTAGTTTTTTTATATATATATTTTATATATACTTCTAATGTATGATGAAATGTGTTTATTTTCATCATCTAAATAAAATATTTATTTTAGTTTTTTTCTGCATTTATTTTTACAATGATTTATGTATTTATTTTTTAATTATGCATTTATTTGTAATTTTTCTTTTTTTTTAATTTTTTTTTTTTTTTTTTTGAAAGCACAAGCTCCACTTAACTTTTTTTCAAGCCCTGCTTTTGTACCACTTCACTTGTGTAATGGTATTGTAATAACATAATTTTTTAACATGGCTTCTTTGAAGTACTATATAAATCTTATGATCTATGAATATTGTTAACGTTTTGTGCCTTACCATCCCCAGACACGCTGCCGAGAGTTGGTTCTGGAAAAGTCGTCTATCCACTGGACGTTTCTGTCTGGGTCTCCTTTCCAAGATATCACACATACTCCAGTCTGAAGAGACGCTGCAGCCATATTTGTTTATTTGACTTCCCCCTCTCTCTACCCATCCATCTGGATACGTTCCGTCCCTTCCCCATCCCACATTCATCATTCCCTCCCGTGACATCATGCAGAGTTTTCGGAACTTGCTTTCTCTGCTTACTCTGTTTCAAATGCTTCTCTGGGCCTCCAGTCACAGTCCGAACCCATTCGCCGGGCCTCAAGTGACACCGACGGACCCCTGCTACGACGAGACGGGCACTGCCCGCCGATGTATCCCAGAGTTCATCAATGCAGCGTTCGGTCAGGAGGTCAGCGTATCGAGCGTTTGCGGCTGGCCAGCGTCTCGCTCCTGCAGTTTAGTAGAACGTGACGAGCGTCCGGCTGTGCGCACGTGCCAGGTTTGTGATGCATCTGACCCTCGCCACGCTCACCCTGCATCCTACCTCACCGACCTAAACTCCGCCCACAACCTCACCTGCTGGCAGTCGGAGAACCTGCAGGGCTCGCCGCTCAATGTGACGCTCACGCTGTCACTCGGGAAGAAGTTCGAGATCACGTACGTCAGCCTGCAATTCTGTTCCCCGCGACCAGAATCGCTGGCCATCTATAAGAGCATGGATTACGGCCGTACTTGGACACCTTACCAGTTCTATTCGTCGCAGTGCCGTCGCATGTACAACCGACCCAACAAAGCGTCCATCACTAAGCAGAACGAGCAGGAAGCTTTATGCACGGATGGACACACCGATCTCTATCCCCTTTCTGGTGGCCTTATCGCATTTAGCACATTAGACGGGCGCCCTTCGGGCAAGGATTTTGACTCCAGCCCTGTTCTGCAGGACTGGGTGACAGTCACTGACATTCGAGTGGTCTTCAGTCGCCCGCAGCACCCTAGAGCACTGCCCATGTCAGGACGTGAGAGCGAAGACCCCCTCGGGCAGCCTGGAACGCTGCCGACTTATTACTACGCGGTTGGCGACTTCCAAGTGGGTGGGAGGTGCAAATGTAACGGCCACGCCTCCAGGTGTGTGCGAGAGAAGGACGGGAAACTGGTGTGTGAATGCAAACACAACACAGAGGGTCCGGAGTGTGACCGGTGCAAACCATTTCACTACGACCGGCCCTGGCAGCGCGCGACAGCGAAAGAAGCCAACGAGTGCTTGCGTAAGTTGCACACAGATGCTCTTTTCTCATTAGGGGTGCGCCTATAAATCGATTTGTGGATTACAGAGGCTTCGCGATTCTCTCCGATATCGATTCTGAGATTAGTTTTTAACTGCAGATGGCTTGCTTCCAGTTCCTTAAAGTGCCCCTATTAATCCATTTTCAGTGTTGCCTTTCATGCAGTCTGTAATGTAGCTGTATGTGAATGTAAACGATCTGCAAAATCTGATAAGTGCACGATAAGAGTTATTGTCTTCCAAAATAATGAATCAGCTCTATACAACCTAAACGAATCGAATCCCAGGGTAATTCAAATCCTACTCTGTGATGGTGATGGTGATGGTTATACGTCACGCTGTAACACATTTGCATAATTCTGTTGCATAATTTGCATAATTCATTTTCACCTGTTGTAGGTTGGTAGGCCGCGAACAACTTGACCCTGCATATAAACATGTAATTTTACTGATGACTGCTGTACGCGGTAGACTGACTGGCACAACAGACTGGGGAAATCTGAGCAGAGTAGGCTTTGAACGAATCGTTTGAGAATCACTGGAATATAAGGCGATATTAAACACATATTTTGAGAAAACAAAAGCATTTTTTCACATCGCATACATGTAGACCTATTGTAGGAGACTCCCAAGACAATATTAGAAGCCTTAAAAATGGCATAATAGGGGGACTTTAAACACACACCACTTGAATCTAAAATAATCATTCATAAAGTTCTTAAGGCGGTCATCGGATGCCCATTTTCCACAAGCTGATATGATTCTTTAAGGTCTTCATGAAAAGTCTGTAACAAATTGTAGTGAAAATTTCTCAGTGGTAGTGTAAAAACAATTTGTCGAAAACAGCCATTTTCAGAGCAAGCCGTTTTGTAGCATTTTCATTTAAATGCATATGAGCTGTTCGTGATTACATTAATCCCGCGTCATAAAAAGCTGAGGTGCATTTAACCACTTACATTACTCATCCGAATGCACAAGCTGGTTAAAAACCAGATTAGAGCACCATCTGCTGTTAAAATCTAAGCTCAGAAACGATTCCAGAGAATCACGATGCATTCAGAAATCGCAGAATCGATCCATGAATTGGTTTAGCCCCGCACCCCTTAGTTCTCATTAAATGTGGTAGTCGTTCATTCTTCGTTAGCTGTTCCATAACACAGAACCAGATTTACTTACAGCTTGTACCGGATAAAAATTTCCTCTTGCATTAAAACACTACTGTCAAGATTTGCCATGTAAAACATTAGCCATAAAAATGCATAGTTACTTTTCGACTGATCTTATTGCATATGCATTTACAGTAGTTTCCATTACTGGTGCAAAAATAATGGGAGGAGAGTATTAAAATAAATCTCGCAATGATTTAGAATGAAGTGACTTATCAAGATTTGCAGTGGTCCATTTGCTGGTATTTGTGCTATTATTTAACGCCCAAAAAAGCATGTCTTTTCCCATTTGTGCTGCAATTGTAGAGGTGTGCTGCTCTCTGTAAATCGCATTGGTCATTATGGAAATGTGTTCTT
>JAUYWG010000064.1:16589704-16601711 GCA_034779775.1 Enteromius afrohamiltoni | reverse complement strand
ATTCAGCTGAGAGAACAAGGACAAAGAGATTAGGAGAGTTATAGCAGACTAATGAGTGGTCGACCACAAACCGAGCCAAAATGTCAAAATGTCAAAACCTGTGCTGTTGCTATGCAGTTGCTAGGGTGTTCTGGGTGGCTGTTAGTGTGTTGCTATGCGGTTGCTAAGATGGTGTATGTGACAGTTAGTGTGCTGCTATGTGGTTGCTGGGGTGTTCTGAGTGGCTGTTAGTTCATTGCCATGTGGTTGCTAAGATTTTCATCAATCACTTTTATTTCTATAGCGCTTTTAACAATTACAGATTGTAGCAAAGCACTCAACATTATCAAGTAGGAGAATAGAGTGATGGTAATGTATAATGACGAGATCATTTATTTATCAAATGCAGAGATGGTCTCTGTAATCAAATCGATGATAATCACTAGAAATCAGGTGTCCCCAGCTAAGCAAGCCAGAGGAGACAGCGGCAAGGAACCAAAACCTCATCCATGAGAGAATGGAGAAAAAAACCTTGGGAGAACCAGGCTTAGTTGGGACCAGTTCTCCTCTGGCCGGACGCCCAGCACCTAATTTCCAGTTCAATTTTACTATAAGGACTTATAGTGTGTGTCTGTGTGTGTGCATTTGGTTCTGGCGATCTGTCCACGGAGCTCATCTAGGTGTTCTGGTCTCTGATGAAGATCATCTCTGTGCTGGTACACCATCTGACCTGGATACGGACAGAGAAAAAGAATAGTTTCTAAGGTGTTCTAATTGGCCAATGTAGTTGCTGGGGTGTTCTAAGTAAGTGTTAGTGTGTTGTTATGCAGTTGCTGGGGTGTTCCAGGTGAGTGTTGGTGTGTTGCTATGCAGTTGCTGGGGTGTTTAGGCGAGTGTGTGTTGCTATGTATTTTCTAAGGTGTTAGAAGTGGTCTCTGCAGTTGCAGGTGTTCCAGGTGAGTGTTAGTGTGCTGCTATGCATTTGCTGGGGTGTTCGGAGTGGCTGTCAGTGTCTTACTATGTGGTTGCTGGGCGGATCTGTGTCGTTAATGTGTTGCTATGTAGTTTCTTAGGTGTTAGAAGTGGTCTCTTTAGTTGCAGGGGTGTTCTAGGTGAGTGCTAATGTGTTGCTATGCAGTTTTCAAAGTGAGCTAATTGGCCACTTTAGTCGCTGGGGTGTTCTAAGTAAGTGTTAGTGTGTTGTTATGCAGTTGATGGGGTGTTCCAGGTGAGTGTTGGTGTGTTGCTATGCAGTTGCTGGGGTGTTAGAAGTGGTCTCTGCAGTTGCAGGTGTTCCAGGTGAGTGCCAGTGTGTTGTTATTCATTTGCTTGGGTTTTCTGAGTGGCTGTTACTATGTGGTTGCTGGGCGGATCTGGTTTCTAAGGTGTTCTAAGTGGCAACTTCAGTTGCTGGGGTGTTATAGGCGAGTGTGTGTTGCTATGTAGTTTCTAAGGTGTTAGAAGTGGTCTCTGCAGTTGCAGGTGTTCCAGGTGAGTGTGTTGACATACAGTTGCTGGGTTGCTCTGAACATCTGAGCATCAGTTTTATGTTATGAGTTGCTGTGCGGGTTCAGGGGTGTTCTAAGTGCTTGATAGTGTGTTGATATGCAGTTACTAAGGAGTTCTAAGTGGTTGTTGGTTAGTTTCTATGCGGTTGCTAGGTTAATATAATAAAGTGTGTGTGTATGTGTGTATATGCCAGTCACGGCCACCTGCACAGGACACTGGAAGTATGAGTACTAACCATATCCTCATTAAACACACACACAAGCCCACTTTTACTGCCTTGGATTTCCTATATGTCACAAACCAAAACATGCTGCTTCCGAGGAAAAAAAAAACGCCACACAGAGCGTTAATGACATAAAGCTGTGACGCTGTATAGAAACCTTGTAGAGATGTGTTTATCTTCCTGTTTATTTGTTAGTGTGCCAGCGATGATGTGTTTTGGAACTAGCTTGTCGTTTTGTTTCTTTGCGTGCTACGATTCAAAGGACACATTTGTCGAAGAACTTGTTTGTGCTCTTGTAAAACCAAAGCCATCTAGAAATTTGGACTGGATTTCTATATTTCCTGTTCACTCCAGCAGTATCTAAACAGTCTGAAAGATGCCTGTAAACCAAAAATACTAAATACCACCTTTTATGTTTGGCTCGTCTAAACACATGTAACCAATTAAGTAAATTAATAAATAAAAGCACTCTCAGCGCCCTATTACTCCATTTTATGTGAGCGTAAGTATCGTGACATTTCAAAACAAATATAAAGCTTATAAAATGTAGCGTTTAGTCAGAGATCTCCAGCATGAAATAGCGGCGGCGTGTCTGTAACTCATCAACGTCGCTAGTCTTGCGCTATCGTCCTGTGCCAAACCTTCAGAGAAGAAACTTCCAGCTGTTGCCTGTTTCTGGGAGTTTCGAAGTGAGTCACTCTTCAGCAAGTGAAATGCCTGTTTAGCTGAATAGAAGTTTAAAAGATTAAAAACATGTCCGCCAAGGGCCGAGATTGACTTGACTAATCGAACATTTTCCTGTTTTTTCGGTTGTTTTGAATCACCATTCTGATGTGTTTTTGAAGGTCCTGCCAACGAACCTGGCAGGATTCGTACAGTGTTCTGGAGATTGTTACTCATTTCACTGACAGTTGTTTTTTTATTTATTATGATATGTTCTTTTTCTCATGTAGCAATAGGAAGAGTTTAGTGAAGTGGTTCATTCAGAAATTTTACGCAATTCACTTTTTGCAAACCACTTGAATAACATCAACACACGCTCAGATGATCAACCGAACGAACCGATTCACTAAACTGAAACAGATTACCTGATTCATCTGAGGCCCTGCGTCCTTATGGTAGCTAGATATTATATATGAGGATCTCTATTGATTGTACAGAGCCATTTGTTTTCTGGTAGCTTGTTTGTACTTTAAATTATGAGTAGCTTGTACCTCGAGCAGCTACAGTTTCAAAGCAGCTTCACTGCCAAATTGCTGTTTTGACTACGCCCAGCTCTCGTGTTATGGCTTTTCCCAATTTTCCTAATTCTTTTGGAACCTACAATCGCTCGCTCTTCTCTCACAGGCAGAAAACCAAAGATCTGACCGGAGACGTGAGACTTCGCGACTCTTTCATGTGTGAACAATCTACGCAACAGGAAGCGCCTAATCAATTAGAAACACCTGTGAGCCAAATGTCCTGATATTTATGCTCACATAAAACCGCGGATGGAATTTTAAATGAGCTGTTATTCCTAGTTGATAAAACATATGTGTGTTAAAACGCACAGGTGATGTTCCGTGGAAGGTGTTATTCTGCGGTTTTGGTGGGTTTTATTAGTCTTGTTCACTCTCACTTTTGCTCAAACTTCAGGTTAGTCATCTGAAGAAACTAGTACCCCCCCCAAAAAAATTTCTGTCCTCACTTTTCACCATCAAAGTTGTTCCAAACCTGTATAAATTCATTAATCTGTAGAACATAAAAGGATATACACTGAAGAATGAAGGTATCCAAACAGTAAATGGTCCCTGTTGACTTCCATAGTATTAGAGCACAGAGCAGCAGTTAGTATTTTTATATTGCTTAATTATACAGCCGTGTTAGTATAATTATAGTTACTTTGTACAGTTAATTAATAGTGCTGTCAAACGATTAATCTATGTAAATTAATGTATATAAATACACACATACAGCATATACTTACATGCTTATATTCATATAAATTATATCATATATGCATGTAAATACCTATATACATGCATGTGTGCATTTATATACACGTAATAAATATACACAGCACACACAAATATATTGCATAAACAAAAATGTTAGTTTGGACATGATTAATCAATCATATTAATTTGGACATCATAATCCAAAACACATGTAGTTAAACGTGTCTGTGTTTTAATGTTCGCAAACATTAACTGCAAGATGTATGGCGTTTACAGAAGTGTGTTTTTGGGTGTAGTTCTGTGCATACCTGTAGCGCAAGCTCCATCAAACTAACGTTTCTGCTCTACATAAATGAATTTGGAGCTCTGGGTTTGCTCTAACCTCAGGTTAATAGGTTTGAGTGCTTTCAGCTGTGTTTGGAAAGCTCTTGTAATAGAGGAAGGGTGCCACTGAGAAAGACCCTTGGAACAACTTTAGATTAAGTACCACGCTCAAGGAACAAACGCAGCACTGGGAGATATCAGCAAACCTGCGCTCGTTTCCAAAGCCTTCCCGCTCAAATCAGACCCCATCTGGAAACGCCTTAGAAAGTGTTCATATTTAGTTTGTGTGCTTTAATAAGTCAGTCTCTGTCTTGTGCATGTGTGTGTGACCGTGTAGCACTTTATTTGGGTGTGAATATGTGTGTGCTTTTTGTCACGCTTTTGGAATTTCATTTGGAGAAATGCACACACCCTTACAGCGCTTGCGCACACACACATCGCCTGCAGACGTTTATCGAGCTGAATTTGCTGTAATCTCACCCTGTTGACTTTAGCCCAGAAACCCCCCGAAATTACACCCCCTTTTCATCACACACACAAACTCACACACAGAGCAGCAGATGGTGTGTGTGTGAGGGAATGGCACAAGCAGGTTTCATTAACCACAGAATTCCATACAAATTGGCCCTGTAATAACACACACACACACACGGACAAAGTCAAACACTGAAATGAAACAGGTAGGCATTTCAAATCTTAAAATGAAATTGATAAAACCTTTTAAACCTCTTACCTTTTAGAGCAGATATTTGAATGTTAAATTGAATTATATGTATATATATATATATATACTGTATAAATATATAACCATATACATAGGTTACACATTTTGCTATGAATCTATGGTTTTTATGGTTTGGAAATCAGCATGAAATCAAAATTGAACCTTTTTTTATTGTCTTATGTCATGTTCCTAGTTTTTTTTTAATGGTTCCTCAGTGTAGGTCATTTATTTATTATATATATATATTTACTTTTTTCATTTACTATTTCAACCAATATTAGAAATCATATTTAGTCCAACAGTCTGAAATACATTAGCAGTTAAATGGGTTGCAAACCTTGTTTCATGTTGACTTGAAAAATAAAGTTGCAGTACACATAAAGGCTTTTTTTTTTGGCTTAATGGAGTTCTTGAGTTGCTGCATGGTTCTTTGGAGACTAATCAACTTTTAATCAACTCATTGCTCCTGAGATCAGTTTTTTGCTTTCTAGTTTCCCCAAAAAACAGTTAAAAAAATAGATAATAAAACACTCTATGTGGAGAGCTAAAGCTTCTCCTGCAGTGTCAGACTGTGTCTCAATCATCTTTGAGAGAAAATACTATATGCACATATCCGTGATATCTAACTTCAGTCGATAACATGTTCACCCTGTCTTTTTTATAGCATGCAATTGTAACCTTCATGCTCGACGCTGTCGCTTTAACATGGAGTTGTACAAGCTATCGGGCCGTAAGAGCGGAGGAGTGTGTATGAACTGCAGACACAACACTGCCGGACGTCACTGCCATTACTGCAAAGAGGGATTCTACAGAGACATGGGCAAACCCATCACACACCGAAGAGCCTGCAAAGGTACCACACTCCTCGGTCTTTTACTGTTCAGTCTACAGTCTATACAGATATTTATGGAAGCTGTATCAGCCAATTGAATTTCAGCCTTTTTATTTCAGCCTTTTTAAGTTTATGTCATGAGACATAAACTTAAAAAGTATGTATTGCTAGAACTATACTCAAATTTCTGAGAAAAAGGTCAGAATGGTGAGATATAAACTCGGAATTCTGAAAAAAAAAAAAAAAACCTCACAACTGCAAGATCTAAACTAAATAAAAATAAATAGTGAAAAAGTAGTCAGAATGGCAAAATATAATAGAAATAAAGTTTCATTTCTGAGAAATAGTCACCATTGTGAGAAATAAAATCGCAATTGCGCAAAAAACGTTTGAATAGCAAAATCTAAACTCGTAATTCTGAGCAAAATGACGAAATATAATCTCATAATTCTGACGCGCTTCTGGGAAATTGTCGCCATTGTGAGAAATAAAGTCGCAGTTGCGAGAAAAAAGTTTGCATTGCGAAATCTAAACTCGTAATTCTGAGCAAAAAGTCAGGATGGCGAAATATAAACTCATAAATCTAAGAAATAAATTTGCATTTCTGATAAATAGTTACCACTGTGAGAAATAAAGTCGCAATTGTACGAAAAAGCTTGAATGCTAGATTTATACTCACAATTCTAAAATATAATGTCACATTTCTGAGAAATAAAGTTGCATTTGCGAGATCTTTATGTCTTGCAATTGCAACTTTATATCTCGCAAATTCTCACTTTTATTTCTCAGAATTGTTTATATCCTGCAATTCTGACTTCTCTAAATTGCGAGTCAGAATTGTGAGCTGTGAATTAAGTCGCATTTTTTTTTATATCTTTTATTCAGTGGCGAAATTGTCAAAAAAGTATTTATCTTCAAAAAGCGATTTTTGTTTTTATTCCCTCACCTCTAAAATCCAGTGAGTCAAAATTGTGTCGAATAGCTAAAGAGTTTGCAAGAATTTGACCTCAGCTGTCATACAGTGCCCCTAGTGGCAGCATGCTGATTTACACAATTTATCACTCTTCCCAAACAGATTTTCCCTTCCGTTATAAAAACAGGAAGTGCCGTCCCAAACAGTTTAAGACCGCTTAAATAAACAGGACAGTGTTTCTTATTGGTTAACATGTGTAAAGGCCCCGCTGTCAAGTCATTTTTTTGCTGTTTACAGAACCAAGAGCTGCCACTGAGACAAGTATACAAATAATTCGAAAAACTTTGAAATTCAAGTGTGATTTCTGAGGACATCTGTCAACTAACAACGACATGTTATGTGTTGTGTTCCAAAAAATCACTTACATCTGTTTAAAGTACTTCCACAAGCCTCTATAAATGATGGTATTGAGCAACATGGCGAGTTTTGCATAATAAGTACTTTTATGTATTATTTTGGGGCAGATTTGTTCAACTGGTGGGTTCATGCGTTTATGAAAGGTGCAATGATGAATTGAATCACAAAAATAGTAAATTTAAAATAAATAAACATTTATAATATAGAATTATAGTATAATAATACATAGTATAATAAAAACGATCAACATAAAGCAGATATTTTATTTGTTTACATGCAAGCCATTTGACCAGTACCTGATATCAGAGAAGCATAAAGCATGAATATTTCAAAGATAAAAGGGTTTTTTCATTTTGGACCTTGAAAACTGCAAGCAGGATGTGTTTAGACATGATTTTATAGCATACTCTGTTACATAAGAGTCATTTGGCTTTATGTTCTGACCGTTACTAAGTCATTTTTATGGTTTACTGTTTATTTATGGGTGAAAAACGTATTTATGCTTTATGCACTGTGTTTTCCAGCTTGAAAGCTTCCACATAGAAACAGTAGCACACACACACACACACACACACACATATATATATATATTAAAAGCTAAAAATAGAATAGAGTTGAATAAAAGCAGCCCAGGCCCGGTGTGCGCTGGGAGCAGGCTGTACATGAAGCTCGTATATCTGCCGCCGTCGCTCCGGCCAAAGCAAACACACATCAGAGTTTGAGAAAAATTGAAGTGTTTGGATAAAGGATGTCTTGTAAGTCGAGAATTTCTGGAAGGAAAAGTGGTTTCTTTAAGTTAAATTGCAAGCGGCGTAAAACATCTGCTTCCTACACAACTATCAGTCAGTAATTCTGCTTTCGTGGCTGCTGGAAAAATATGACATTTCTGTGCCAAGAGTTGAAATTTATGCACCTGGATCAGTGATAAGGTTTAAATGTGCAATATTTAACAGTGATAAAGTGTTTTTTTTTTAAATGGCATTATTAGCGGTATAGAGCCTTATGGATTCAGGGATGTGGAAAACGAGGATGGAATAACGGATTCCGGTCATAAAAATGGCATTTACAATATAGCCCAGAATTTGGCAACGTTTGGATCAATAAATCAGAAGTAGGGCTGTAAATTTAAACAAACTAAAAATATATGGACTCGTGTCTGTGAATATTATAGCTCAAAAGACTGCTCTTTAAATATGAAAGCTATATTTCTGAGCTTGTGCAGCGTAGTTTGTCATATACACACAGACTCAAAAGCCTTCATACTATTTTTTTTCCCAGTTTGACAAAAATAAAACGAAAACGATTTTAGATGGGGGAAAAAAAAGTAGTGTTAAATCCGAAATATTTGGAGAATTATAAAAGATTTTACATGGCTGTTGCAAAAATGGCTGAATATTGAATTCAATTGATCAGACATTCTAATTGATTGTTGAAAGTTAAAGTGCATGTAAATTTAAAACACAAAAAATAGATTTCTTAGCCCCCTTTTATTCCATTGTTGCATTGTTACACTGAAATGTAATTACTAACATTAAACCATAATCCAGAAGAAATAAAACATTTTTGTTTATCTTTTATTAAATCGTTAAATTCTAACAGTCAATGAATTAACATTAAAAGAGTTCAGAAAAATTCAAATGGAAACCAAGTAGATCACTTCAGTGTCACAAGCGTGTGTCGTTTGCTTAATGATAGTTGTTTCTGCTGCTCTCTGCTGGTTTGAAATGAACCCAATAGAAGCTGATTGAGTGTGCTGGTAACGAGAAGCACAAGAGTGTTTGTGGCCTCTTGGACCTCTTTGGTATGACATTAGTATAAATACTGAATGTGTGTCAATCAGGAACTCTTTTGTTGTGCTGTCAGAGTTAATTTGATAACGCCCATGTTGAGCGCTGAGACTCTTATCAGTGTTACTGTGATACAGCACCTGAGAATTCCTTAAATTCCTCTCACACACACACACACACACACAAATAGTCACAGCTTGATTTCTAGAGCGTCCAGCTTCACCTGCAGCTGCCACAGCTGTTCAGAGCTTATCTTTCTTTGTATGTGTGTGTGTTTTAAGAGTCTTCACATGGAGAGGAAACACACATGCTCAAACACTAGAATAGTCAACACTGATACACAAAAAATAAATTTTATTAAAAAAACAAACAAACACAAAAACTCACTTTTTTGCCCCAAAATTAAATATAATATAAAAATAAATATATGTTTTATCTTTATTTATTTATTTCAACATTTCTCATTTTTATTTAGTTTAACTAAAATAACTACAGCTGAAATAAAAATGTAATTTTAAAACTACCACAACCTTCACTAAAATCAAAACTGCAAAATATAAAATAAAAAGATGTGTTATGGGTCCTCACTGGTGTATAAGTATGACATAATTTATAAAATAAGACATTAAACACGCCTAAACCTTTTTTTGGATTCACACCATCTTGGATCTCCATCGAGTTCATTTGCACATGCAAACTGCAAGTTTTATTCATTTTTTTTTAGTAAGTTATTTACTGTTATTTAGATTTATTTAATAATAATGATTATTTTATTTGTCACTATATAATTCCCATACTGTTGTGTTATGTCATAGTTTGCATAACTTTGCTATTACCATAAAACAATAATTATATATGCATCTTGTAGTGGCTCTTGGTCTTGGCGTCCTAACATGATGATTTCTGGAGGAGCTGTTATTGTAGTTTCAGTACAATGTTGTGAGTGTTGGGGTTTGTCACGCAGAACATGAAACCTGTTTTCCATGCTGTGACTCTTTGTTTGTTGTTGTGGGAGACTTCGGTTACTATGTGTAATTCCTGTAACACAGCCCCTAATTTAATATAATATTAAGCCATATGACTTTAAATGAGATATAGCAGTCTCAGTGTGTGCGTGTATGTGTGTGTTTGGTTACGGGAAGTGTGTGTAACAGATTAAGTGTCATGGCAATGTTTATGGGTCCAGACGGGGACTAAGGCCATTATTTTGACTTCCCTTCTGCCCCTGTGTCAGAGCTGATCATCTCTCTCTCTCTCGCTCTCTCTCTCTCCTCTCCAGCATGTGACTGCCATCCGGTGGGAGCTGCAGGTAAAACGTGTAACCAGACGACGGGTCAGTGCCCGTGTAAAGACGGGGTGACTGGCATCACATGCAACCGCTGTGCTAAAGGCTATCAGCAGAGCCGATCGCCCGTGGCTCCGTGCATTAGTGAGTGACACACGTTTGTTTATCTGTCTACATGAAGATGTGCTGTATTGTCTATAAAGAAAACAATGACTAATACTGACCTAAAATGACACCCACACCTGACAGAAAAGTTTTGAATAACAACAAAAAAAAATCATTCACTTTATGCATTATTTTTATGAATCAGGAAGCCCAAAGTCATGATGTATAATTCTGTCACCGTGTTATAGTTTTTTTTAATTTAGAATTGTATGTTTTTTTATTTAGCGGTATTTATAATATTTTGTTTTCATTTTATTTTCATTTTAGTCAACTTAATTGAATTTTAATATATGCAGTTTCAGTTATTTTATGTTTTAAATGAGAATTGCTTGCGACTGAAAAAAATCACTATTTTTTTTTTTTTTATTATTGTTAATTTGGATGAAAATAGTTTTTATGGTTTTTGAGCGTTCACTTTTTAAGACACAACTGCAAATGGCAGTGAGATATGAAGCAAATGTGAATTCTTGGTAAATATATTTACTTTATTTAATCATTTATTTGAACTTTTTTGTTTTATTACAACTTTACCAATCTTATAATATACATATATATATATATATATAGAGAGAGAGAGAGAGAGAGAGAGAGAGAGAGTCCTCAAACTATAGACAAGTATGCACTTCAATTTTGGGAATCCTTATCTTAAGTGAAGTCCACAATCAGATATTTTCTGATTGGTTGAGCAGCTTTGTCTGGAAACTCACTGCATCATGTCTGGTTGGGACATTTATATATGTAGAGAACCTTTAGTGAACATTGGGTGTAAAATTTAGATGTGAACATATGGTTAGCTTTCACACATAAGTCAGCATGTGTGTTTATCACAGTCTGCCAGTCAAACACTTTCTCCACACCTGCACTTTAGGATTTGGGTTCATGTATTTGGTGGAAGTGGGAGTGATTTACACTGTATCAGTCATCCTGTTCGTGTCTTTCAGAAATCCCTGTTATAAAGCCGACGGCTGTGATCAGCACTACAGAGGAGCCTGCAGGTTAGTGCACACACACACAAACACACATTCAGGACAGAGTTAAGAGACAGACTGACAGAGGAAGTAGCGCTGACTTTTGTGTGGCATTTCGCTCTGCATCACTGCTGGAAAGGGGCGGAGAACTCACAATCTGTCCTTGTCATGAGTGAAAGTGAATCTGAGGTGTGTGTGAAAGCAGAGAAGTGGAGGAATTGTGTGTTTTCAACAGCTCTTCTGGGTCAGTGAACACTTCACACAGTGCCACATGAGCGCCACACACACACTTAAGTCATGCCAACTATTGCAAGCACTCTAAAACACTCACAATACCCTGCTGAAAATACCAGGAAAGGCTTCCTAACTCACTTAACCAGCAAGTCGTCCTAGATGAATGAACAGATGGGTGGATGGGTAGATGAATGGATAGATGGATAGATGGATAGACAGATAACAGATGGATGGATAAATGGATGGATGGGTAGATGAATAGATGAACAGATGGATGGATGGATGGATGGATAAGTAGATGAATGGATGAACAGATGGATGGATGGATGGGTAGATGAATGGATGAACAGATGGATGAACAGATGGATGGATGAATGGATAGATGGATAACAAATGGATGGATAGATGGATAGACACATAACAGATGGATGAACAGATGGATGGATGAACAAATGCACGGATAGATGGATGAACAGATGGATGAATGGATGGATGGATGGGTAGATGAATGGATGAACAGATGGATGGATAGACGAATGGATAGATGGATGAACAGATGGATTGATGGATGGATGGATGAACAGATGGATAGATGGATGAATGGATGGATGGGGAGATGAACATGGATGGATGGATGAATGGATGGATAAACAGATAGATGGATGGATGGATGAATGGATGGATAAACAGATAGATGAATGGATGGATAA
>JAUYWG010000064.1:16572504-16589604 GCA_034779775.1 Enteromius afrohamiltoni | reverse complement strand
TGGATAAACAGATAGATGGATGGATGGATGAATGGATGGATAAACAGATAGATGGATGGATGGATGAATGGATGGATGGGGAGATGAACAGATGGATGGATGGATGAATGGATGGATAAACAGATAGATGGATGGATGGATGGATGGATGGAGAGATGAACAGATGGATGAACAGATAACTATTCAAAGCTGAGTTTATGGTTTAGCTATTTTGACGTGTGTTAATATAAATATGTATTTTCATTCTAATAACATTTTAATTTATAGACGTCTGTGTTTTCAGATTGTGACTCATACTGTAAGCCACTGAAGGGAAATCTCAAGATAAACATGAAGAAGTACTGCAAAAAGGACTATGGTACAATTCCTTTATCTTCATTCGGTTCTTTCCTTTTAGTCCGTTTATATTCCAGAAGCATTTGTTGTGATGTAATGCCAAATCAAGCATTAATTGTATTTGGTGTAACATCATCTGTGTGTGTGTGTGTGTGTGTAGCTGTCCAGGTCAGTGTGTTGGACATGGAGACGGTGGGGGACTATGCCAAATTTGCCGTCAGCCTGGTGTCTGTGTACAAGAGCCGCGGAGAGCCGCTGAAGAGAGGCGATCACGTGCTGTGGGTCCATATGAAGGATCTGGCCTGCAAATGTCCGCGGATACACATGGGCAAGCGCTTCCTCATCCTGGGCACGAGTGAGGGCCCCGCGAGCCCCGAGCGCCCGGGACTGCTGGCCGACAAAAACAGCCTGGTCATTCAGTGGAGGGACATTTGGACTCGACGACTGCGCAAATTCCAGCGCAAAGAGAAGAAAGGCAAGTGCGGCAAAGCATGATGGGATGGCAGGGAACTCTTTTATTATTGACCACTGTCCAGTGTGCGCGGGACGTATCGTCGTTTCCAGTGCGTTATTTGATGTCGTCCTGTTGGTCAGCCTTCTAAAGGGACCGTTAAAAAGACTGTTTCTAATCACACGCCACTAAATCTCTCACACACACACACACACACTGCAGTTTGACTGAGCTGCACATGGACTGATTCTATTTCCTCCCCAAGCCACAATTTAATCAATCAAATATGAAATACATCCTCAAATTACAAAATCAGGGGAACGATTCTGTCCGCATCTGGTTCGGTTCTTCTCGTCTTTGTGGCCTTCATCAGATGGTCACACCACATGCTGCTCGCTTCAGTTCTGAAAACCTCGAAAATCTTCATCATCGTCGTCATCATCATCGTCGGCCTGGATCATTTCACTTTTGAAGAGCTTATTGAGCGCGCTCGTATCTGTGGGTTCGTGTGGATGTGTGTGCATGATGGTGAAGGATCTTACGCAGAATAGAGCGGATAGAAACATACTCGGCGCAAGTATGCAAATGCACAAATGCTTGGCAAAACATGGTTTCGTGCATTTTTAACATGCTTTTTTCAGTTACTGTGGCAGGAACAAACGTCTGTCATTAAAGGGACAGTTCACCCAAAAATTCAACCAAAATGAATATTTTGTCATCATTTTACTCGCTCTCATGTTGTTCCAAACCCATAGTGTGTTATTCTATTCTGTGGAACGCAAGAGGAAAATTTCCCTCTTTTCCATATAAAAACAGGCCGTTAAGCTCCACACGATGATAAAAAAGCACCGTCAGGGTAATGCATTTAGAGACTGAATTAAATGAGGGAAGTTGAGAAGATTGTGCGTTAATATTGACTTTTTAAAAGCTCCGTATGGCTTTATTGCTGTCATGATTAACTACAACAAAAATAAAAGTTTTTGTTTACATAATATATCTATGTGCACTGTTTACATTTGTATTTATATTATATACATTAAAAATATAAACAACATTTTTCGTAACTATATACATGCATGTGTTTGTATTTATATATATATGCAAATATTTAAATATACACACTACACAAATATATATTATGTAAGCAAAAACGTTTATTTGGGACGTTAGAAAGTACCAGGTTTTTTGTTTAGGTTTTTCTGCACAGCCAACATGAGGTGATTCAAGTTTGGTATCCTTTTTGAAGGGATAGTTCAATCAAGAAGCAAAAATCCTCGTCTTTCCAGACCTGTATACATATATTTCGTCTGAGGTCCACAAACAAAGACATTTTTAAGGATGTTGGTAAGCAAACAGTTATGGTTCCCATTGATTTCTATTGGATGAACGAACATTTCAAAGTAAGTCAATGGGAACCATGATGGTTTCTTTCCCACAGTAGAAAGGTTGTTTGAACGACTTGAGGGTGACTCAATGATGAGAGAATTTTCATAACTTTACCAGTTGTGTCATGTTCAGGTCATTAGAAATACAAATATCAACATTATGTATCTTAAGATCGAATAGACTACACAATATGGGGCAGTTTCCCGAACAGGGTTTAAGACTAGTCCTAGATTAAAATAATCGTTAAGAGCTGTCTAAACTGAAAAAAGCTTGCACTGAGAAATCTTAAAATACATTATAGTTATTGTTTGGTCTTAAAACGCTCACAGAGAATGCTTTTTTGTAAGACATGTTTCTAAAAAGTCTTAAATGTCCTAAATTAGCAAAGGCCTAGTCCTGGCTTAATCTAATCCCTATCCGGGAAACCGGCCCATAGTGTTTATACACGCCTTAAACTCAAATATGTTTTATCTCCTGAAGCTACAAATTTGGAGTGACATAAGTCTCTGATTTTCTGTTATGACCTATTATCAACGCGCTCAGATTGTAAATGGGCCCAAAACCTGGGCAAAAGTCGTGCAGCGTGTGTTTATGCTAAAGCATCATAGCTCCCCTAGCGGCCGCGGTAAGAATAGCTTCATGAATCGCATTCTGCTGCGTTACTGAATCTAACGCCATGTGAAATAAAGTGTGTTTGCATGCTTGTGTGGAGCACGTTTCAGGGCTAATGCTCTGTCCTATTGTTTCTCTCTCTCCTCTACTACTACTGAATGTCTCGGTTTTTATCTGCCGTCTGACCGTTTTAAAAGACAAGACAAAGACGAGAATAATGACGTGTATTCTTCTTACTATGAGAACACACATAAACAATTTTTTTTTTTTTTTTTTTATTACAAATGCATTAGTTTGCATTGAACATTTTCAGACTTTAATGATATTTGGAATATCTCTTAAACGTTTTGCATCACAACTTGGCTTTTTTCTTACAACTGCTTTGTTTATTTCTAGCGTTAAATAAAAATGCCAGATTTGAGTCTTTCAAACTTTCAGACCTCAATGTATCTGCAATGTACAGAAAGGTATTGTCTCCTGTGTCAGTAATTCCACAGAGAAATGAAGAAAAGTCACAGTCAAGGAATACTTAAATACTCACTATAAACACACTGAGGTAAATTTCAGTACAAAAGGTTAGTTTTACTGTCTTTGCTGCATTAAGAAGTAAACAGCCATGCAACAAATAATTCTCATTTTCTGAGAGAGATGAATGAATAAATGAATGTTTTTTTGTTTCAGTATTTTATGTTTATAGTCTCTGTGAGTTAACTAGTCTTGTTATGCCAATGTTAAACTAACAGGATAGCTAACTGAAGTAGTGTTAAAATGATTCACTATGGCAAACTCTCACACACACCATGATGCACACTGACCTCAGAATGTGCCCACTGAGTGAGGGACAAATAAATCAGTACATGCACATTTTAGGTACTATTTTTAAATCCCACCCAATAAAAGTACTTTTCACTAGGGATAGGTACAGATTGGAATACTAGCGAACTATAATATTATTCTTCGTTTATACTAAAATCAGCAGCGATAATATTACACTGCCAAGTCCTCTGCGTGTAACACTGTATCCCACAATGCAATGCAGTCCACCCGACCTTCCATTTGCAGTGGCAAATGCACAGGAATTAATGCAACAGACATTCTGCACAAAACTGGGTTAAAAATGCAGAACAACCAAGATGACGACAGGACACCCTTCCCATAATGAAGTCACGTGAGAATGTAGTGCCCCACTGTGTGCATACTAAATGCTTATGGTTGCATACTGTGTTTGACAGAATGCTGTATATGTGTGTGTTTTTTTTTTTTTATCCAAAGTGAGAAATCAGAATAATGCAAGCAGAATTGACTAACCCGAGGGACGAAACAGGCGTACCGAATGCTAACTAGTATGCCATCCTGAACGTAGCCTAGATTGCAGAGATGCCTTGACGAAGGAAATGTCATTTCCACAGCAATTTCCATTTTCCTTTTTACTTCTGGAAGTGGTTTGGACGAGAGACTATAAACATATGAAAGCTTTCCCGGCGCAGATTACCCTGATGTCATTAAGTAAATGAACAATTCTAGAAAGACTGAATTGTGTTTCTGGAGGGAATCAGCAGACGTGCAGAAGGTTGCTCTGTCTGTGACTGCTTGTGCGAATGTATTTGTGTTTATAGTTGTGTGCAAACGTTTGGGCACCGTTCCCACAATTCATGTTCGGGTGATTCAGTCTGGCATTGGCATCCCAACTGAGCATGTGCGAGATTAAGAAATGCAGCAAGTAATATGGCTCAGCCACAGACATTTGCACACAACTGCATATTTTTACATATCTGTGTGTGAATGAGCATTTGTGTGTGTGTTCACAGCCATTAGTCTGAATGTGAAGTGTGTGTGTGAACACGTACACGAGTAAATGTGCAGTTTGATGAACTTTATGTGTTTCCACATGAGGAATATTCTTCTTCTAACGTACAGGGAGAGTGTCTCTCCCTCTCATCACCTGTTTTATTTGCTGTCTCTGTAACTGCAATGACCACTGAATTAATCAAATATACAAATAAATTATTAGTTGATGACTTCGCCCTGGTGTTTATCAGTTGCTCTGTATTACTTTAATTAACCTTGTCTAACTTATGCGACACCACACAAAGATGTCTTCTAAATGTTAGTTGTAAACAGTATTTTAATAATACTATATTCTTTATTTAAAACGAGTACATTATTTATTTTTGTGCAAACCAGGTACTGATTATGTGCATTATTTAATGTACAATTCTAATGTGAGTAGGAACATAGTTTTTGTGCTTGACCTTTAACCGACAATGTATCATTTACCACACAGATCTTAAAACAATATGTGAACGTTAAAACTGTGCGCTCTATATAAAGTGTATTCGATAACAAAATCTGGATCCGTCATTCACTAGGCATATGCATTTTAATAATGGTTTTATATTTATTATATTATTTTATATTAGATTATGTACTTACCCCCTTGGTTGCCAGTGCAGAAAGAGCTCCGCCCACAAACTCATCTGATTGGTTGCGACTTTTTGATTGATTTTTGTTGCATCTAATAGCAGATTGGCAGATGCTTTTATTTAAAGTGACACTGCATTCAATCTACTTTATGCATTTGGGTGTGTTGCAATTCAGTAAATTCCTTTTCGTTCCTATTCATCAGCTTAATTTAGTTCTGAATTGTGCACCTATATGAAAAAGAGCTTTGATTTCAGATGATTTCTGTCCTTCCCAAGTAACCAGTCCAAAGTCCAGTAGAGCTGAGTGAATCATATAAAGCTGCCGAAAGAACCACGAGAAAGAAGAGATTCGCATTCTACGAACAACTCTGAGCTTGTGTGTTTGTTCGTGTGTATGTTCTCTAAAACCAGAGTGAGTGATTTTTGGTAACTTTCCGACATGGTTTGCAGGGTCAAAGCAGATGTAGAATAATAAAAAGCACATGTGAGAAAGAAACGAAGCTTGCGGATTCCATTAGAAAGAACTGCGCTGCATAAAGATGGAGAAAACAAATTTGAGACATTGTTAAATACTCTCGAACTTCAGGTCTGCTTATGCTACCGTCTTTATTATTGTTTTGACGAATTTAAATCAGATCTAAGACGTTATTTGGCCACGTTTAGGTTAGGAATGGTTTTCATGTTGAAGGTGCAGTGGGGACACGTTGGTGACATGAGTGGCTTCTGGCACGTGCACACACAGAACGAGCAGTTTAATCATATACAGGTTCAAATGTATATAAACACTTGCAGGTTTCTGTCGGACTGTATACATTACACTGACGTTTCTTAATATTTATACACGAGAGCGTACGGGGAGTTTGGAGAATTTAGGTGCTATTACTGTGTTTTCTCAGGTGTTTGTGCTGTTGATCTTAGAGAATGAGTCTGCTTAGATTGGCAGAGGGCTCATACAATACAAACACACACACCGCTCTGGCTTTACACCAGCAGAGAGGAAACTCATCTGACACTTCCTGTGTGTTTCAGCAACCAGCTGATGACTAATTAATGACTCCAAAGAGCTCGTTAAGGATCTGTAAGCTTTGCAAGAAAGCTAAACTCTTAAAAATAAGTGTTCTTCAAAGGATCTCGGTCAAAGCACAGTCCATTTTTACTGAATATGGTAAGTACTAAATACAGTGAATACTGAATGAAACACGGCTATTATTTAGAAGATTAAACATGTTTCAATAATGCTCAGATGTTTTGGCGTATAGGTTTATTTATTTATAAATGATTATTCATCCCCAGTTTGCAGTTTCAACAACACACTTCACTAGTTTCCACTTTTTTTATTCCCCGAACAAATTGGGAAAAACCTGCAAATTATCTCTTTGTTTTATCTTTCCTGTTTAGATCTAGACGTTGAATATTCTCATTAAGAATATGTCTATGATGTTTATTTTTAAAATACTTTTATATTTTGTATTACTAGTTCAGAAACATGCCTTACACAAATATGCGGATGTGCATTTTTGACCAATCCATTGCTGATGCATACATTTTGTAACACATTTGCATTCATTCATTCTTGGGCACGTTTCAGGGCAGAGGTTGCTCTGATGCTGTCATTTCATTCACGCAGAACCAAAGCCTAAAACTTCAACACTGTCCTTTTTCTACCCTGCATGCAGCTATTTCCTTGAGGAAATGCAAATCTACCTGGAGCCGTTCTTTTGAAGAGTGTACAGTATATGTGTGCCAAGTTCAGGATCTGGGCTGCAAACACAAAGGTTGCGGTTTCACGTCCAAGTATACAGGGGCGACCCAGGACCTGGAGAGTAACATAGATTACAATCGTTCTCTGTCACCATTGTACCCTTCAGCAGGACATTTAACTCCAGGCTGCTCCAGAGGGACAGAACCTGCAATTAGCGTACTGTAGGTCATTTAAGATACAAAGCGTCTGCTAAAAGCCAAGCATTTAAGGTGAAATAGCCCCTCAAAGTGCTGTAACATCATCTCAGTAAATTCATTAGTCTGAGTTTGCTGGAGTTGGAAAAGAACACAAAGCTCTGTAGCATTAAGACGACGGGAGCAAATTTCCACTCAAGTATTTTTAAGGTTTTTATCTTTTAAAGAGACAGTTTCTCGCAAAATGAAATCTACTTCTGGGGTATGCAAGATGACTTCATCACTTTGAGAGACAAATAAAAGCACATACAGATTATACTAAATACCTGTGTCTGATAATATATTGAGTTCTTATGAAGTGAAACAATCAATTTGTGCAAGAAATGTAAAATATTTAAACAAATAATCCTGAGCTGCAGCAAACAGGCAAATATGATTCTTTTCCACAAACTGGTTTATTCGGACAGCTCATTTTAATAATCGATTCACCAGTTTGTTTAGGTGATCATTCATCATAAGATCAGCTATGCCACTGTTTTGGCTAATTTCCGATCCGGCATCTGAATGCAAGTTTTGATTGAGTAACTTGTAGATTTGTGCAGCTTGAGCCTTGAACTGAATTCAGTCCTTTCAGGTTCATCCAGTTCACTAAAAAGAACTGGTTCAAAAGAATGATTCATTCGTCACTCCGGACCGTTTGTCTGAGGCTCTGAATTAAAGGTAGTTTCTTTTTTAACACAGCGACATTTCACTTCAGAAGACTTACAGGCATTTTAAGAATAACCACAGTTTTACTAAAAAATCCTTTTTGTTGCTTAAAGAAGAAAGTCAACCTCATCTCGGAGGACCTGAGGGTGAGTACATTAACAGTAAGTCTTTATTTTTGGGTGAACCGTCCCTTAAACACGATTGTTTCTTTTTAACCTCTGTCATTACACACACAGTTTTTTGGTTTGTGGTACAAGAACCTCCACACATACTAACACACACAGCCACTCTCTCTCTTTCTCTCTCTCTCTCTCTCAAGTTACTGGGTTTAAAGTGGAAACTTCATCCTTTATTTCAACACGTATCAATTAAAGCACATCTTGAGGATTACCGAAGCACACACACACTAACGCTGAGCTTCTACAATTAGAAATTTAGTCTCTCTCATCCTAAGAACAATTCCCCAAGTTTGCGTATCTCATTAGTTGGTGAAGAGAGACACAGTGTTCGCTCTAATCACCTCAACACGTTTAGTGAAAGAGACCCGAGGACCATTGAAACCACGTCTCACACGTGTAGCTTTAACACCATCACAAGTGGAGCATCCGCCTTAGAACAAATATACCTACTTGCTTCATATTCTACTTTAAAAATTCATAATATTTATAATATTGATTCATCTCTGAGCTTTTCATGAGGAGCTTTTTAAATCTCTGAATCAGTTAAACCATTGCGAATTGCTCCAATTGGATTGCACATGGTAATTGCGAATCATATAGGTTGGAACTTTTTATTGTTTTTTAAATCATTTTGCGAATTGAAAGATTTGTGATGCATGCTTTGAAGTCCCGATCTGAAATGATGGTATACAAATCACTATTTAGATCAAAACTTCAGACAAGAGAGTAACACAAGATAATTTACATGTTCGATGGTGAGTAACAAACAAATCAAAACAACAATTTAAATCTTAAGATTTTGTTATTATTAGTGTGTGGCAAATATGCAAACACAAACAAAAACGCTTAATTATGAGTATGTTAGCTACTACAGCTATAAATAAAGACTAAATAAAAATGAAACTGTGGTGCAAAAGTCAAAAATGTTGGATGGGGAGGGAGTGTCACATTGTCTGAAGTTATTACACCTATAAAAGTTGTTCTATAGATAAAAAAGTTAATTAAACAGCTTTGTGTTACTATTATTATAAGTTTATATTTCTATTAGTCCTGTCAAAACAATAATTGCAATTAATCGCCATTAATCACATCCAAGATAAGTTTTTGTTCACATAAAATATTCACATAATATAAATTATATAAATATATACAAGTAAATATCTTCAAAATATAAACTGTTTGTTTTTTTATGTGATTAATTGTGACTAATCATTTGACAGCACTATTTAATATTAAGAAAATAAACGTATTTAAAATAAAAGGCCCTTGTTTAAACCTTCTTGTGCATTTGCTCCACAGATTTTCATGGCATGTGTTTTATTGTTTATTCATTTTATTTTATTGCATGAGTCAACATTATCTAGAGCTTAGGTTCTATTTAAACTGGAGTGTTTCTTAAAAATCAAATATAACTTACATGCTTCACGCTGGTGTAAAGGACAGTCTTGCAGTGAGCGATTAAACAGCCCACAGGTGCTTCGAATTAAGGCAAGTCTTTTTATACGGTGTGTGTGTTTCTCAGAGATGCGCCGTGCGTTGTGTGTGACTTTGAAGTGCTGTGTTGTGCTGGAGGTTTCCTCGTGTGTTCTGCCTGCCTCAGTTCCCCCACAGCGTCTGGGATTTTACTTGGCAATTCCAGAACCTTCCATGTCTTCTTTTTTCAATTTGCTCAGCACGTTAGAAGGAATTTCTTCAAACAGACTTGTATCATATCTCAGCCGGTGTTCGGCACAAATGCATGCAAAACACTCTCTGGACAGTTTAGAGGAAGATTCTACACTGAGATAAGACCAGATTTGATTGTGAATGTTTAGCACAATGTTTGGTGTTCGGTGACCGCAGCAGGCCCAGAGGAGAGTGCTGGAAAACTCATTAGTACAGAAAAAGAACGAGTGGCACTGTAACATGCCCTTCGTGGGACTGGATCTTTCGACATGACAATGACCTATAACATGAAATAAAACTGGCATGAGAATGACTCCAAACTGAAAGATTAATGTCCCGGCGCAGAGTTCAGTCCAACTGAGCATCTGCAGAAGAAGTTAAGCTTCTTTCCAACCTGATGGAGAGCATTTCATTCTGGCAAAAAGAGTGAACACACTGGAGCCAAGATATGAAACAAAGCTGAAGAGACTCTGGGTACGGTTCAACTTTGCTCTGTTTTTATGCATTTCATCTTGTATTCCATCCTTCTGTCTGCAGTATTTCAGAATGCACTAACTGCATAGCAATTGCCTAGTAACTGGACCTGCTCTAGCAACTCCCTAGCAATCACCCAGAACACCCTAACAACCACAGAGCAGCTTAGCAACTGCATAGCAACACCCTAGCACCTGGACCTGCTCTAGCAACTCCCTAGAAACCATCCAGAACACCCTAACAACCGCAGAGCAGCGTAGCAACTGCATAGCAACACCCTAGCACCTGGATCTGCTCTAGCAACTCCCTAGAAACCATCCAGAACACCCTAAAAACCGCAAAGCAGCTTAGCAACTGGATAGCAACACCCTAGCAACTGGGCCTGCTCTAGCAACTGCCTAGAAATTATCCAGAACACCCTACCAACCGCAGAGCAGCTTAGCAACTGGATAGCAACACCCTAGCAACTGGGCCTGCTCTAGCAACTGCCTGCTAGCTAGAATATTCGACCAACCAAATAGCAACACCCTAGCAACTGACCCTGCTCTAGCAACTCCCTAGCAATCGCACAGAACTTCAACTTCAGAGCAGCTTAGCAACTACATAGCAACACTCTAGCAACCACCCAAAATATCCTACAAACCACATAGCAGCACTCTAGACAGACATGGTCTAACAACCATGCAGAACACCCTAACAACAGCAAAGTAGCTTAGCAACTGCATAGCAACACCCTAGCAACTGGACCTGCTCTAGCAACAACCAAGATTCTTAAAAAAAAATGTGTTGGTAGGATTTGTATTTATTTGTATTAAAGCTCACTTTACCAAAAAAAGAAAGAAAGTTCCACTTTCGCTCACTTCCCTACTATTGGCTAAATTGACTCACTGGGTGGAGTCACACCAATACAAAAACAGACATTCCAACACAGAAGATAGAAAAGGGTGCATTGTTTTTCAGAGAGAAAATATGTGAACTTATATTATCTTAGCATGGTATTTTTATATTGAATTGTATTTTTTTTCATTTTGTATTATTTGTATGACGTAAGAAAAGTTATTTCAGAGGAGTTTTTGAGTAATGATTATCCACACGTGACCCGTGCGCGTTATTTATCGTGGCGTTCTCATGCGCTCACAAAGCTCCGTCCGCGCGTTCAGAGTCTTCAGAGGATGCAAAGCCGCGTCTCCATGGCGCCCAGGAGGCGGAGCTTCCACGGTGCTATGGGAAAACAATCTGGACAATCTGAAGGACAGACAGAAGAAGCGCAACAAAAGGCTTTAAAAGCGGCAGACAGCTCGTTCAAACCCCGAGCGCGTATGTGCAAGGCATTGTCTACTTACACTCCATCCATCACGCGGTCAGGTGGCTCTCTCCCGCTCTCAGCATTCTCTACAGCGCTCTTTCTGCAGCATGAAATCAATTTTTAGCTCCTCATTTCCTTTGCCAAGAAAAGAGGCAAGTCTGCCAGACACACACACACACACACTCACACACACACACACATACATACATTCCTCCTGTATTCCCAGTGGTCTTGTAAGGTGGAGTCTGGGTTTAATTCTTGCCTAATTTAAAATAAGCAGCCTTTTAGTTCAGTGATGATGGTCCTAACACTTTTTAAATGCGCGCGCGCACACACACACACACACACACACACACAGTGATCAAAGATGCACTCGCACACACACTGTCTTCATTGTCCAGACCACCCAGTGTGTGTGAGGGGTTACTTATATAGTTAAGGGAGCAAAATGCCTTCAAAAGTCAACTAAAGCCTTATAGGCAAGAGCGTGGACATTCTTAATTGAAAGCGTGCTATAATTGTTATTTTTATTTATTTATTTTTACGTCAAGACTTTAAAATCTGTGTTACTTCCAAACTAATGTGTAATTTATTAGCAGTTAAGTCTATTAAAATAATCTTAGGTTTTATTATTTGTATTAATTGGTTGTTTTCATGCATGAGTACTGAACATTTGGGTTTGGGTTAAGCCTGTGATTCATATAAAAATGATCTAAAATTATTTTATATAAAAACTTTATGTCCTCATTTATATAGATAAATACATTTGTGTTTATTATTATTTAAAAGGTTTCAGTTGGTCTATAAAAAAAAATAAATAATTGCTTTACGTTAAAGCACTAGCATTGATAAAGTAAAGTCATGTAGAGTGCTAGGTTTGGCTTTACATTCAGTGTGGTAATTCTCATATGGAATACAAGCAGTTTTTCAGTGATGTTTGATGTTTTGGTGGAAAATGTTGAGGTGAAGACAGTGTATTTCCAGTAAAATGTTGCAGATATTCCATTGGAATGTTTCTGATGTTCCAGTGGAATGTTTGTGATGTTCTGCTAGAATTAACATTTCTGGAGCGTGTCAGATGGCCGTCCAAAATCCCGTACGTTATCCCGCTTGTATTTTTCTCATTATTCCGCCCTCGTTTCTCTCAGTGTCGGAGGAAAACAGAAGGAGAGGCTGAAAAGAGAAGATGTTGTGACGGAATTTTCATCATCTCCTCTGTGACTGGTGTCGGAGCGAGCGGTCGGATCCAAAGAGGCTTTGTGTCGTTATCACGGCCTGCTGAGTGACACGCGCACACACACACACGCTGCAGGTGCAGGATCCTGGAATGTGTTTGAAATGATGTTCACCTGCAGGGGCCGTGAGAACCTGAGGGACTCAACAGAAACACGAACTCCGCAGAGATCAAAGGTCAGAGGTCATCTTCCTGCTCTCATGTGAAATATCCAGTCTCGATATTGAGACACACACACACACACACATGCTTAGAGCATTTGAGTACAAATCTTGAACAGGTGCAGCGAGCGTCTCACAGTCAGGATATGAGGAGAAACTTTATGCGAAGGCCTGGATGTCGCTCTACGCAAGAACATGAAGTAAAGACAGCTTCGCAAACTTGATTCCATGCATCGTCTGAATGCAATTCAGAATTTATTCCAAAATGTGTCAATATTGATATCAGCAAAGCAAAACCAGATAAATATCTTTATCTCTGTTACAAGCTAAATGTTCACGGTTTAGTACATATATACATATTCATGTTACATTTACATCGATGTCTTATTTTTAATAAAAAGAATATATTTATATATCCTTACTGTTGTCTTTTCCAGTATTTTTACACTGTTTTATCAAATCCAGTAAATCTCATCAGTATGTTTTATTTTATTTAGGAAAAGACTATATTAACTATACAAAAATATTTGATTTGTTTAAAAAACATGTTTTTAATGGATGATGTTGAAATGTTTAACCACGGTTTTATTTATAAAAAACAATGAAGCTTCGAGAAGCCAAGAGCACTTCATCGCAGCCTCGAACTTCGCTCTCTTTCAGGTACGGTAGAAATTTTGGGGGCTAAAGTGTCAGTCCGATGTTTGTACAGGTTCAGTGTGTGTGAAATCATAAAATGGGTTTAATTAGCTGGTGAATCTCGCACAGAAACACACACAGCTGGTATAATTAAACATATAAACACACATATCCCTCACGCACCTGGCACACACACAGCATATAAAATCTTCATGTGCAGGAAGACTGTATATTTACAATGTACGTCTATAAAAATGTAACGTTAGCCTAAAATACCGGTGTTGGTCTTAGTTTTAGTCCCCCGCCATAGCAAGCATCTGAATAACATTAGTAAATCATAATCTTTCCTATCTTAAAGTCGTTTTGCTGGAGCTGTGAATGTAAATTAGTCGTTTAGCTGACCAAGCAATGGGGCAATAGCATATGCTTTGGCTAAGATGTTCAACTGAAGTCCCAAAACAACAATTTTTTATTATTTACACAATTACGCTAGGGTTTGTGATTTATATCAGTGTCATTAGTCAAGCATCACCGCTGCTATTGGTGGTCTTCTCAAAGTGCATGCTGAAGTTTTATGTTTCTTGGAGTGTATTTTAGCACTAGCTGAAGACCTGGCAGCTTACCCAAAGGTTGCAGGATCAAATCGTTATTCATCAGCTGTACTAATGAGCTTTTAGAGCTGTTAGTTGGTGTCTGGCGCCCTCTTGAGGAGAAGGTTTGCGTTAAATGTATTTATTGAGAATATATTAACCCATATTACATAGAGGATTTAGACATTTGTACAACATTGTGCAGATTTACATTCTTATTTCATGCCGGAAAATGAAAGAAAGGAAAGCAAAACAATCCTTAAAACAGGTTACAATAGCTTAAATGGTGTTTTGCATGTGTGTGATACAGACAGAGGGTGTTAAGGTGTTATGCACATTCAGTAGATCTTCATAGAGTTCCACTCTCCATTTTCAAATCCACTTTCATCTTCTGCTTCTCCATCACCGTCTCCAGCTCTGTGGCTCTCCGAGCGTCCTGAGAGACAGACACACCAGCATGGTTGCATATTAACATTATTAATCTGGGTGTCCATGTTTTAGTGCTGAAACACTTCTTTGCAGAGGGATCCGGTGTTGCTATCAACGGCAGCTATTTTTAAATACTAAAATGGGGAAGCTTCTCATCATTTGTCAGTGTTTAAAATATGACATCTGATAGCTTAGTCCCTCACACGATGCTTAGTGACCTTTATTTACTTTACACCTTTAACAATACGGATTGTGCCAAAACACTTTACAGTATCATATAGGGAAAAAGTGTCTATAAGGTAAAATGACAAGATTAAACACTCATTATTAAATAGTATCTGTGCAATCAAGTCATTGACCTCGAATAATTGCAAAAAAAAAAAAAAAAAAAGAACTGCAAAAATTATGACTACATCAGGATTACTATTGTTATAAAAACAATAAATCTAAAACAAAACCATCAGAATGTGATATTAATGTATATTAATTAATATAAGTATGATAAATATGAACTAAAATATAGTAAAACACCAAAGCTTTAAATGACAAAATTATTTTATTTATATCATTTTTATTTATTTTGAGTTGGAGTATTAGAATAGCTAAATTAATAATTTAAAATGAATATTTACTGTATAGGCTGATAAAATACTGAAATGACTAAACTAATAAAACACAACAAAATGATAACATTTTAACTAAAATGAAAATGAAAACAGAAAATGTATTAATTGACTATTACTATGTAACATTAGGCTGCATGGATTTTAAAATATTGTTTTAAGGTTTTAACCTTCAATTAAAGGCTTCTAGTCATGTATTTTTAAATAAACCAAAATGATGGATTAATGTTTACATTTTGGTTTGTGTGTGACGCGTACCTCTATCTGGGCTCTCTGGACGGTCAGCTGACTGTAGACTCTAGCGCCCTCTTCAGGAATAACAGCTCGCAGCTCTTCTTTATTCAGAGAGAACAGCTGAGCTCCGTTCAGGACCCGCAGACACTGAACAGTCCTGCACACACATCAACAACCTCAGCTAGTATATACTGCACTAAGAATGCATAATAGTTTCTGGCAGAATAGTTTACATCAAATCATGTGTTACAGGTATTAGCCGCTGTGTGAGACTCACGGTTCGCTGAAGCCTTTCTTCCTCAGCCAGTTCTCCACCTCAGCGGGTGGAGAGTTGTATTCCAGCGGGGCGGAGGTGTCTGCTGAGCGAGGAATCACCAGACGAGGAGACAGGTTCTTCCCGCTCGTCAAACGTTGCAGCAGCTCGTCGTTCACCTGCATCACTGACAGATCAAGATCAACATACAGCGTTATAGTCTTTAGGAGCACTTTTCATTGTAGAAAAGCAGAGCTGGAAAGTTCAGTTTCAGAAAGTAAAAGTCTTCACTATTTTGTTCCAACTAGTCAGGAGGTAGAATTAATTCGAGTTCAGAGTTCATGAGTGGAGTAAACATTACTTTCTGACCCCTGGACTGTCCACTTCTGGAGTGGACCATAAAAAGGTTAACTGAAATAAAATAAAATGTAGGAACTACAGAAATATCAACATAGTAAATACAAATGAATTAATAATATACAGACATAATAATAAATAAAACAGCATATAAAATTATATATCAAAACAGAAACAAAAAAAATGGAATATAATTCAAAACATTAAAAAAACAATATATTAGTGATAATAAATAAAATTAACAGAAACGTTTTGAAAATGTGAATTAGTGAATTTTTACATTATTTTTAAAATATACATAAACCATAAAAATATATACATTTTAGAAAAGAACGAATGAACTAAAATAATATATACTCAACTTTTTTTTCTAAATAACAACAAAAAAATCTTAATATTAAGAAAAACGATAGATTATAGTTTTATAGATTAATACATTATTAATGTTTTCCTTTTTTGTTTTATTAATTTTAAGTGCTTTTGTATTTTTATTCGTTTTTTTTTCAGTTTGAATAATGTCTACTTTAGCTACGTCAGTTTGTTACCCAAGTAATTTTGAATAATTATACATACATATACAAGTTTTACTGTTAGATAACAATAACAACACTGTTTTGAAAAGCAAGAGAATTCCTCAGAAGTGTTCATCTGCGCTCCATTGTTTTCTATGAGGAACTGCTGTTATATAAATGAGATCAGATTGGAGATCTGGGGTTGATCTGTCGGTTGCTGCTGTGTTTGTACCTTTGTCTGTGTCGTCAGAAAGTGATCCGAGGATCATGCTGCGAGGCCGAGAGGCGCTGGGGTCAGAGGTCATGGCGGACGGGCTGGGCAGGCTGCTGAACATCGGTGGAGCAGCAGGAGGCTGACACAGAGAGTGTAATGTCAGATGAAGCAGAGGAACAGAGAGCTTCTCGAGCTAGTTAGTTGATGTGAGTTTGTACCTTCGGTGTTTTATGAAGCACAGGGTTATCGATGTGTGTAACCGGCTCCAGGATGTTAGACGGCACGAAGCCCACTTCATTAAACTTATTGCGACATTTCCACCAGCGCTTGGATGACTCAATCACCTGGACCACAGACAAATAACAGGAAAAGAAAGCTTATTTGAATTTATATAATATATATATATATGTATATATGTATA
>JAUYWG010000064.1:16553345-16572404 GCA_034779775.1 Enteromius afrohamiltoni | reverse complement strand
TATATATAGCTTATGTATAACATTTTTGAACATATATAAAGCTTGAGCATTTCCTTTTATATTCCTAAGAAGAAAGTCAGTCATACAGGTTTGGAAAGGCATGAGTAAACGATGACAGAGTTTGCATTTTTGGACGAACAGTTCCTCTTGAAATCACCATCAAGACGATAGACAGAAGAGAGCGACATCCATGAAAAACATTGATTATCTTGAAGATTTTTTCCAGCAAATTGACTCTAATCAGTCAACGGACAATTCATCTGTAATATCCGTCAAACAACTGGAGCAAGAAGATATATCAAATCACATGAGAGTCTCTCATACTCACCTCGGCATTGGGCTACTCTGCTGATTCCTAGACGTTTGTCTTCTGACTAGTGTCCTCAAAACTAGATGTATTTTGATAGTGTTTTTAACCGCCCAGACATTCCTCTCGCAGATAACAGGAGAAATCTGAGATGCAAACATGCATCAGTGATCTGACTGGCCCATCTCTATTTCTAAATCTTTGTTCACAATTATTTGCTCATTTAGTTAAATATTGTGTATCCCTTTAATAAACAGTTGTAAAAATAGTCAGCGAATTGATTTTTTTGGCTTAAAGTCCGTATACGTTGGCTTTGATGTCATATAGTCTATGCAAACATGTTGATATTTTGGCATATGCACATTGTATTAACTATTCATCTGAAAGCCAGAATGAACTGAGAACCACTCCAAATGATTCACTGAATCGATTCCGTTTTGAGAAGAACCGATTCAGTGTGATCTTTTTTTCTTTAACGAATATTTAATTGTAATTCAAAGAAAAGTATGTTTTATAAGATTGCTGTTGATTTCAAAATGTTGGTATAATGTTAACTTACTCATTATATATGGAAAATGTTTTATTCATAAATGTAAATGGGCAGTGAAAAGGTACCCGTGTACGTTAAAAGAAACAGGAAATACCAAATGAAAAAGAACTGTTAATTATTTTAAAGCCATAAATCAACTGGTCATTATTTTATATTTGTTTTTAAATTCTCTTTATTTCGATGTCAGTTTAATGTTATGAGATTGCCCCTGTATGGTCTGTGTTCTAAAACTGCAATAAAAAACAATATCATCTAGTTTTAAATAATATCTAACAAAAAAAAAAAAGAAAAGAAAAGAAAGATGTTAAACAAGTAATAAAGAATGTGTAATAAAAGTTTTCATTTATTACCCAGCTTATTTGTGTTTTCTTAAAGAGACATTGCAGCGCATTTTACCTGTCATTTATGTTTTGGCTATTTATGATTGATAACAGTTTGTTGATACTAATTTCTAAAGTTAAATTGAACAATACTTTATTCAAAACTCTGTGGTTAAACGTGATTCAATCGTGCCGAGCCGTAATTGGGTGTCTACATATTAGTTGATCCTACAATCGCACCCATAATATATAAGAGTAAAGCTTTATGTCCTGGTCAGTTGGTTCACTTTGAAAGTGCCAGCAGCGCCACCTGCTTGAGAGCGACTTTTACTAATTACTATTTCTAGCGTATATGGCAAGCCGCTTTAACATGTATCTATGCACTAGTATCTATTTCCTAGTATGCTACTAGTACTTATGTTTTAGATACTAGTATTTTCCATTAACTACTAGAGCTTATTCTTTAGGTACTAGTGTCTTTTCTAAAGTTACTAGTAGATACTAGTATGTTTTCATTAGATTCTAGTACTTATTCCAATAGTGACTAATACTTAATTATACTCTCCTTGTTAAGACAAAATAGAACTAGTTCTTATTTTTTAGTTACTAGTAACTTTTTAGACCACAGAGATATCCTGAACTTAATAGATACTATTACTTTTCAGTTTGCATTTCTGTCCAGTATACTAATCTTATGTTGAATATTAGTGAACCAGCAACATAGGCTACAGGAGAGAGATTAGACAGGAAACAGAAACAAAGAGATGGATGTATGGAAGACGTATTTTTGTAAACTAATTTTGTAAACATGCTAGACTAGCTTGTTGGTCATCGAGTGGCCGAATGGAGATAAGACACCAGATTTATTATCTAATATTTTTCTCTTTTTCATCCTGTAAAAACAATAGATATCATATAAGGCTCGTACATTGTTTTGTTGTTGCATATTGCACTGGTGCTACAGACATTGAATGTTTTTATATTAATATTCTGTGGGCACTGGGCACACTGGTGCTGCAGACACTGTTTTACATTAATGCTCTTTACAGGGCACACAAAATCCAAACCTAACAGTTTTCAGACCAATATTTTTTTTTTGGTTGGAAACAAAATACATAATCATAAATCATAAAAAAAACAACAGGTTTGCTGTACACAAGGGTATAACCTTTGTTTGAGAAGTGGGGGGATTCGATTTGAATTCCATTTCCTGCATTTACACTGGAAATATTTTTTACCAAGATTTCAGAGAATAATTTTAGAAAGCTGCTCCACCTCATCGTTCCTCTAATATAAAAACTACTGAGATATGATCATATTGAGTCTGACATTAACGTAGCATTCAGAATCTTGTCTGCATGTATGCTTGTCCTAGATTGGCGGTGGTTAAAGAATAAGCACTAGTACTTACTGGAAAAGATACAAGTACCTAAAAAATAAGTATTAGTAGCATGAAAGACGTATAGTGCAGTTTGTAGATTAAATGTTAAAACAGCTTGCCATATAGTATTGAATCGTTCTCTTTTTGTTGTTGTTGCATCATTCATCAACCGAAGGAAATGCAGAGCCCCACATGAACTACACAGCACATACTAAAAATAGTATGTAGACTCGATTGCAAAGATGTAGAGACAGATTGGAACTTTGTTTCGTGCGCTTCAGAAAAACTAAAGATAATGCATTATAGCTTTGGTGCATGTCCCTTCGACGGAAAACAGGTTACAGGATGTTATGTTACATGGAAAATGATGGCCATCAAACTGCATTTCGGTCATCATAGGAGCAAGAACAAGAAGAAGAACAAAGAGCAAAGTCACAAATTAAAATGTCAACAGATGTTCAAATGAAAGAGTCATCAAAATCGGTGAAACTTTAAAATTGCTGTTAAATGGGACAGCATGGATCACATGAGACCAAGTTGTGAGTATTGTACATTCTCTCTCTCTCTTAAGAGATTTTAGAAAACATTATTTGCCTTTATCATAACAACAACCACATCAGTTATGAAGCTGATGTAAAACTTCTAGCAGTGGTTTTCAAACATGTGTAAAACATCCAGGGCGGTGGGTCCTGAGAAACAGAATTCAAAAACCACTGGACATCCATATATACTGATATTTTTCTCATAACTGATATTTCAGTCTCTTGTGATCAAGCTGCAGAATCTTTGTTTTGATCAACCACATGCAGGAGGTCCAGGATGAGGTGAGTTTACATTACAGGAAGGTATAAAGGTGATTATAAACTGACTGGTCATTATATATTAAGAATGTACTTTAGTGATGACTAATGTTTGCTAATAGTAATATGTTTTATTCATATAGCAGATTTCAAGAACCCAAGGAGACTTCACAAAAATAAAACAACCATTTGGCAAACAAAATGTGACTATAACTACATAACTACAGATCATGCAATCTGATGATGATGAATATCAATTATGTCAAGAGGGTGGTCATGGAACATATAAAAAAGTATGGAAACAGAGAAAACAAAGTGAACTTTTAAGTTGAGACTTAAGTCTGGAGAGAGGTGGCAGCCTGAATATTATGTGGCAGCTTATTCCATATTTTAGGGTCTACAGAAAGCCTTTGCTTTTCTTTCCCTGCGCTTGCATTCCTGTAGCAAACACACAGTATTGTTTAATTCATAATTGTCAAATGTTTCATTTTATGGTTTATGTAGTTTTCTATTGCTCTGTATATTATTAATTTGAAGTAGATGTAGGGCTGCAACTAACGATTATTTTGATAATCACAAAAAACACATTCTGTGTAATTTCTTTCAACTGTATGCCTGTCTGCCTTTCATAACAGCTTGCATTCTTGCTTGCATTATTTATGTACTTTTTGACAGTAATTGGCTGAAAAACACTATAAAATGCTTGACTAGTTTTTTATGTTAATAAATTATTTTGGTGATCACTAATAATGTTGTTTATTAGAGTTTAGAGCAGGAATGGCACAAAGCGTACATCATTTGTTGAAACCTTACATAAATTGGTTTTAATCATTTTGCTGTATAGTGAATATAGTTTAAATCTCTTTATTAAATTAAAATAATAATTGTACATTATTAAAAGTTTAAATAAGAAGAAATTAGGACAAATAAAAACATAAACACGCGTTCATCTCATAAAAGGTGGTTAATATTTAGATCAACGTCTAATATTTATATTGAGAATTAAACGCTGTATCCCTTTACAGTTCCTTGTAAAATATGTGCCCTAATGAGATGCTGTTCTGTCAGCTGTCTGTTGTGTCGCAGGGTGACTTTGAATTGTCTCACTGGATATATCGCACCTTATTTCCTGCACCTTGAACTCTTTTCTTTTTCTGGGAGCTTGGGAAGCCTTACATTACTTGAAACCAAACCTGTTATAGGGGTCGATACCAGGGAACACTTTTTTATGATATTTGGCAACCCTTCACATGCAGCTTTAATGAAGTAAACATGATTATGGGAAGGAAGATCTCAGAAAAGAGCAGCACGTGAAGCTACTGTTAATGATGACCGGTCAGGAGTTATTTAACAGTGTTTTGAATTACACACATGTTAACTATATCTTCAGGCCCCAAGTTGGGTACTCTTGCCTTCAGATGCTTCTTTGTTAGAATGTCTAATACTGACGTTTATGCATTGATTTATGTATCACATTGTAATAACATTTTAAGTTCAACGTTATAATTGACATTTATTCTGTCATCTGACTGTATTTTCCAAAAGGTGTCAAACTGTTACAAGCCGCGCCTCTGTGGCTCAAGCTGAACGGCGCCAGCGGGAACTTCGCCCGAGTTTTAGTTAGTTGGCGCTAGTTCGCACCAAATTCGGGACTATAAATACGGACGGTTTTGGCAAACACATCGCAAAGTATTGCTTGCTATGCATCATTTCCGAGCGCTCTTTAAACCCTGTGTTGGACTACCCGTGTATGACCCTGCTCTGCCTCTACGACCACAAACCTTGCTGCCTGCCCTGAAAACTGCCTGGACTTTGTTACTGAACTGGATTCTCTGTGTAAGCCCTGTTAACCGTGTTTTGAACTCTGCCTGGACTTTGAAGCTGATTGTATATTTCCCCTTGGTGATCTGTTATCTCTGATAATCGACGGCGAGGATGCCTATCGTGTCCACGACATCCTGGACTCACGGCGTCGGGGTCGTACTATGCAATACCTCATCGACTGGCTGGGATATGGTCCAGAGGAGCGATCCTGGGTGATTGCTCAGGACATACTAGATCCGACCCTGATCGAAGGGTTTCACCAGGACCACCCGGAAAGACCCAGACCCCGACCGCGGGGATGTCCACGACGCCGGGCCAGACCACCTCTGAATACGACTCGCTTCGGGAGCCGCTCGCCTTTCAAGAACCCAAGGACAAAATAAAACAAGCAGTTAACAAGCAAAAAACACCTGACAAACAAACAGGTGTTACCAGAAAACACTAGAGATCATGCAATCCATTGAAAAAGAGGGTGGTCATGGAACATGCAAGAAATATTGGGAAACCGTGAGGAAAAAGTGAATAAATGAGTTTTAAGTTGAGATTTAAAGGTTTGGAGAGAGGTGGAAGCATGAATATTATGGGGCAACTTATTCCATACAAAAAGCCTTTGCTTTATGCTTTTAATTAGAAAACATCTGGACCATAAAGTCCAGTAATATATTGTAATTGGATATAAAAATTGGATATATCACACTTTTCATTTGCTGAGAGCTAGGGAAGCGTCTCTTTTGAAGCCTTACATGATGTGAAACCAAATCTGTAATTGTGGATCACAAAAGGTGTCCAACAAAAGTTGTAATAACTAACCAGCTTATTTGTGATATTATTCTTGAAGAGACATTGCAGAGCATTTTACAGTACCTGTCATTTGTTTTTTATAAAACATTTAATTATGATAAAAAAGAGAAAAGCCTAATTTGATCATTGATTGATAGTAATTTTTACCATTAATTTGTGCCTCAGCCTCACCGTTTCTGTGATCTCTTTAGCTTATATTAAGTTTTTACTTGGTTACAAGACTTTTTTTAACAGGTTAACTAAAAAAGCACTTTAAACATCATTCAGTCATGGAGAGCAGTATTCAGACAGGTTTAGTTGATCCTCCATATTTAAGTCACTTAAGCGCTATACAGTAACTTTTTGTTATTGCTGTTTTTCTAATAAAAACTTGATTACTTAAGATCCTTAACACAACAAAACACTGGTGACTAACCCCTAAAACACCAACATGAAAATATATTTTAATATACCTACAAATTAAACACTAAACATTACTAAGTCTCCCTATTTTCTCATCTTGTTAAAAAAAAAAAAAAACCTGCATAAAACGACACATTATTTTACCATTGTTTCCATGCATGATGGGAATTGTGCAACTGTGCATGCTCAGTTTAACCTGATACAATGTGTTGTCATAAAGAATAGTTAAAAACATAGTGGTACAAACTTTTTATTTTTAATTGTTTGTTTGGGAAATATATGAGGCCTATTTCTCAGGTCAGAGTTCTGTCCCCAGTTCAACATTTTCTGCACGAAAATAAAGCACAGGACTGTGGGCGGGGCTTGGCTGCTGTGTTTTGGTCTGATTGGGCGGTTCTTCCTTGTGATTGACAGCAGGGATGTAACTCAACGTGGCAAAATAAACTCCATGGGAATGAACTTTCTCTTCGGTACCGACACAGCACATGTATTTTAATTTAAAACGAGGATTTAGTCAAGACGCATTTTATTGTTTTGTTGGTCTTTGAGGTCCTGATATTTCAGTTGTGTTTGAAAGTGTTGGATAATGTGATTTGTGAATGATCTTTACACAGAGGAATCTGCTACAGTATCAGTCACAACAAAGGTAGGTTATGACAAATTGCTATTATTTTTAAGCCAGTTGACGTTTACATGGTTTTACAAAAGAAGTTTTAAAATTATATTACATGAAATCTAAATTAAATGAGAGTAAAGGTTTGTTTCCCGGGTCACTTTAACAATAAAATAAGATGTAAAGTGCCAGCAGCGCCACCTACTTGAGGTCTTATCGTAATTCTGTTACAAAGTTGCATCATCCATCAACTTTCAAAAGGAAATGAAGAGCCGCGCGTCAGCACATGCAGAATCGTGCTGAAATAGAAATAAATATTTATATATAAAAAAGCTGCTGATGGTAAACTGATCCGAAAACAACCGTTCAAAAAAGTTGGGGCCAGTAAGATATTTAATGGTTTTTAAAGATGAGCAGAAGAAACATTATCTTACTGACTTAAATATCTTACTGACCCCTAATTTTTGAACGGTAGTGTGTGTATATAATAATAATAATAATAATACATTTTACTTATATAGCAATTTTCTTACATTTGTATGCTTAAAGTGCTTTACAGAGAGCAGACAAACAATAAAAAAAGAACCATAAAATCCAGCAATAAGGCCAAGCAATTAAAAAATGACAGCAACTTAAAATCAAAAGGAATAGAAAATAATAAAAATAATAAAAAGGTCTCGCAATGACAACCACTAGATGCACCATATTTGCCTGGAGGTACCTTGCAAACCACCCTAACTAAAAGCCAGAGTATAAAAGTGTGTTTTAACAGCTTTTTTAAAAAATATTATTATAATGCATCAATGACCTTGAGCATTTCTTCCGATACCTGTTTTTATAATCATGCATTTAAATAACTTTATAGTCGAACTTTGTTGAAGGTTAGAGTATAAATCACGAATATTTCTACACTCGTCGACAAAGCTTGGAACGTCTCGTGCGTGTGGGCGGGGCCATCGCGAGGGCGTTGCCTCTGCTCTGTCTGTGGTTCGTGAATTAACTAAACGCTGCGGAAGCGTTCAGCCGCAGGAAACTGCGGGGAAATAAACGGTTTTATTTGTCGATATGTACTTTAAATCCTCGTCTCCGTAATTTGTGTTTGTATGGATCAGCTGGGGGACTCGAAAAGTGTGTAACATTGAGTGGATTTGAGCCGCACGTGTGAGCCGGTGACAATAGCGCGCGCCATAACTCACTAGCACGTGCGCGGACAGTTTGATAGTTACAGCACTGGTGAGAATTTATTTTTATTTTTTTTTACATTACTGTATTTAATATGTGTACATGGATGTTAATATGAAGCTTTACCGTTTCACATGCGATTTTTTTGCGCATATTTATGATTATTTCTTTTTTTTTCGTGTGTGAGGCGCACTAGCCGATCTCTTTGAATGCTAGTCAGCTGCTTTACTGCTTCTGTAGAGTTATATCTCACTTAAAAAATAGCTTGGCTTTGTTTAATCGTGCCCTGAAAAACGTATTCGTGCATTTCTTTTACTGAATAATCGTTTTAGGGCATAAACTGGCGGTTTTCTTACGATGTTTTCGGTTGTCAAACGTACGCATGCGCACTTGGACTACACGCGCATGGTGACGGGAAACATGTAAATATCAGGACGTGAGTTTTTATATAGAGTCTGTTCTCTGAGTTATTTTTGCCTTAAAGGTGGACTCGGGTCTCATTTTGGTCCAACTACTTCTCACATTGTTCCGTTTTAAATGTTTTACGACTAGAATATTGTAATTATAATCAATTATTGGTTTGGGTTATTGTAATATTATAGTATACAATAGTCTTATATGTAGTTATTTTCACAGAAACGATAAGCTCATAAGCTGAACTGTATTTGTATAATAACCTTTTGTTCAAATATTTATAATTGTGCAAAAAAGAGAGCATATTATAGTAATATTATGGATTTTAGTGTGTTCACATATAAAACACAAACTGACATCTGCTGAAAAGAATCTGATTTATTGATTAGTGAATAATTTTTTACAACCCATATTTACAAACAACTAGAAATTTACAAGCCATGATTGCCTTCTAATGCTGTTTTGTAGCTCCATAATTAGTTTGGACTGATTACTCCAGTGGAATAGGGAGCAGCACACATGATTGAGCAGTTTTATGACTGAACTGGGAAGATGAGGTTGATTTTTAGAGCTGAACAAAGATAAAACCATAGTGGCTTCATTGTGTGATTTGTTTTTGTCTCAGATGACGTCGGAGAAGTCGCCGTTGCCTGCGGACGGCCAGCAGGATGAAGCTGAACCCAGCCTAGGGCACGAGCAGGAAGTCGCAATGGAAACGGCCCGAGACGGCTGGGACAGCAAGGTGGAGTATTTCCTCGCCCAGGTGGGATTCAGCGTGGGATTGGGCAACGTTTGGAGGTTCCCGTACCTCTGCCACCAGAACGGAGGAGGTGAGTGAGGAGGAGATTGTTTTGAATGCATACAAATCACATCCAGGTTTGTTTTTAGTTTATAACTGTCGTATTGTTTCCTGTCTTTCAGGAGCGTTCATCTTGCTGTATGTGCTGTTGATGGGGCTGGTCGGTGTGCCGTTGTTTTTTCTGGAGCTGGCGGCGGGTCAGAGCATCAGACAGGGCAGCATCGGCGTCTGGAGGCACATTTCTCCTAAACTTGTTGGCATTGGCTACTCCAGCTGTGTGGTGAGTATTATCTGGCTTTATTGGTCAGGTGCATAATAAAGAAACTCAACTTAATTTTCTTTTTAGCAGTTTGCACAAAATTACAATTGCGGAAATGTAATCAAAACATCCCTCCTTCAGTCATTAATCTTCTCTAAATGCCGTATTATTATGCCAAAATTACATATTTTAACAATTGTGATTAATTGCATCCAAAATAATAAGTTTTTCATAATATGTGTTTGTACTGTGTATATTTATTATGCATAGCCTATATTTTGAAAATGTGATTGTATTTACATCTGTATATATATTTACATTATGCATTAAATATATAAACATATTTTTCTTAAATATATCCATGCATGTGCGTCTAATCATTTTCCTGTTCTCCTTTTATGTGCCAGGTGTGTTTCTTTGTAGCTCTGTATTATAACGTCATCATCGGTTGGAGTATTTTTTACTTGGGAAGTTCTTTCAAGTACCCTCTACCTTGGGAAAACTGTCCAACAGAAGGGAACGACACCGGTAAGGATTAGGAGTTTGTGTAGTGCATTATAAAAAAAGAGTGAGGAACTGATGCATGCATTTTCTTCTTATCACAGTGAAGGAGTGTGCTGACAGTACTCCCACGACATATTTCTGGTACCGTAAAGCTCTGGATATCACCGATTCTATTGACGAAACCGGAGAGTTCAACCTCATCATCACTGGATGTCTGCTGGCCGCTTGGGTCATCGTCTGTCTGGCCATGTACAAGGGCATCAAATCGAGCGGCAAGGTACTTTGAGTTTGTGCTTGTGTCATATTATACGTATTTTGTTGTAAATTGATGATATTAACCAGTATAGTTTGTGTGTGCAGGTGATGTATTTCTCCTCCGTGTTTCCGTACGTGGTGCTGCTGTGTTTCCTGATCAGAGGCGTGACACTGGATGGGGCGGCCGAGGGCATTAAATTCATGTTTTACCCTAGGGTACGTAAACAAAGTGTGTTTGAGTTGGTGATTTATATTTTGAAGATGACCATAGTTTCTAAAAACAATCACCAAAACAGTGTCGTTGTGCTATTTACCTAAAAAGCAGTGTTTTTTTTAGTATTATGTAGTAATAAAGTAGTTTTTTTTTTAATGTTTTATATTTTCCATTTCATTTTAGTAGTATTGTGCTTTTTATAATTAATTTTTTTTAGTATATATTTCTGTTTAACTTTTTTTTATTTCAGTTTTAGTAGTTTCAGTATTTTAAGTAAACCGTGAAACACATGCGTCGTGATTGGCCGAATCCCGTAAGCGTGTGACAGAATTGTTCCCATACTGTGATGCTGTTTCCTGGCGCCATGACACAAAAACAATAAAAGCCATTACAAACGAGGCATTTGTTGCATCCAGAGGAGACATAACCCCACAGCAACGCTACAGCCAGAGTAATAGCTCCGCCTTCTTTCGTTGCGTAAATATTTGTTCATGTATAATATGAAATGTATGTTTTGTTATGGTTGATTTCTCTCAGCTGGAGATCTGGGCTGATGTTCAGGTGTGGCGTCAGGCGGCGACTCAGGTGTTCTTCGCTCTGGGTTTGGGTTTTGGTTCTGTGATCGCGTACTCTTCCTACAACCCTCGGAACAACAACTGCCATCGAGACGCGTTCACCGTGTCTGGAATCAACTTCATGACGTCCGTTCTGGCCACGCTGGTAGTGTTTGCCGTTCTAGGTTTCAGAGCTAAAACCATCGCCACAGAGTGTGTTAAACGGTCAGTATGCAGCTCCGACACACATGATCTGTGAAGATACTTGAAAAGTATATTATATTTATGTTTAGCTGTTTGTTTATGTTGCAGTAACATACGGGCCTTGTCTGAAGTGATGTCCAGCAATCTTTCCACTGACTTCCTCATCAGTCCTTCAGATGAGGAGAGAATCAGGGAGAGCCCTTTGAATGAATATGAGCTCTGGTACAAGACTAGGGGCCAGCACCTGAATATCAGTGGTTACAACATCACCTCCTGCAGTCTGGAGGAGGAGCTGAAACAGGTATAGAATGCAACTAGATGTTTGATCTTTTCTGAATAAAACATGAGTGGTGCAACTTTTAATGCTGTTACATTGCTTGATGTTTTGGGTGGTTACTAGGGCATCATTGGAATGCTTTGGGTGGTTGCTGGGGTGTTGATGAAGTGTTTTGGGTCATTGCTGAGAGATTGTTTTTGAATACTTGCTAGATTATTAGATTGTTCTGGGTGGTTGTTGGGGCATTATTGGAATGTTTTGTTTGGTTGCTAGGGTACAATTGGATTGTTGTGGGTTGTTCCTAGAGTTTTTGATTGTTTTGGGTGGTTGCTAGGGCAATGATGGAATGCTTTTGGGTGGTTGCTAGGGTGTTGCTATGTTTTAGAGAGGTTGCTAGTTTATTGGATTTTTTTAGGGTGGTTGCTAGACCATTATAGGCTTGTTTTGGGTGGTTGCTAGGGCGTTCTTGGAATGTTTTGGGTGGTTTCTAGAGTGGTGCTTTGTTTTGTTTTTGGGGGGGGGGGGTTGCTAGACCATTAAAGGCCTGTTTTGCGTGGTTGCTAAGGTGCTATTGGAATGCCGAAGAAAAGTCATGTTAATGAATGCATCTGTAGTTCTGCTCCGTTCTTTGGTTTGGCTAGGAGTGAGCCAGATGAATGAAGTTCTTTTCTCTTTTAGGGTGTGGAGGGAACCGGTCTAGCGTTCATAGCGTTCACTGAAGCCATGACGTTGTTTCCTGGGAGTCCGTTCTGGTCTGGGCTGTTCTTCCTCATGCTGCTCAATCTTGGTTTGTCCACCATGTTCGGTACCATGGCAGGAATACTGACCCCGCTGACGGACACCTTTAAGACCCTTCGTAACCACAAATTCCTCTTTACTGGTAACACTGTTGGTTATTCTTGTCTTGTCTTTATTTATTTATTTTTGCGTGTCCGTCTAATCATTTTGTCTTTTTCCCATCTCTCCCAGCATGCAGCTGTGCGATGGGCTTTTTGATTGGTCTCATGTTCACTCAGCGCTGTGGAAACTATTTTGTGACCATGTTTGATGACTATTCTGCCACACTTCCGCTCATTGTGGTCGTCATCTTCGAGACCGTCAGCATGGCCTGGTTTTACGGAGTGGACAGGTATCACAAACCCTCTGAGTTCAAGGAGAAATGCCTTTGTTTGTGGTGTGATGTGCATAAACGCGATGCATTTTCGATGCAGGTTTTTGGAGGACCTGAAGCAGATGTTGAATCGGCCGGTTCCTGTGGTGTACAAGTACCTGTGGAAGTATGTGTGTCCGGTTGCTATGCTTGGGCTATTGGGTGCCAGTCTGCTAAAGATGATCTTGGAGCGTCCCACGTACATCGCCTGGAATCGAGAGCAGGTAAAATCATATGTGCTCTTGCAAACTTACTTTAATCTTCAACCCTACCCAACACAAATTAAGATATTTATGATGAAGTTCGAGACTTATCTGAACCTCTTTAGACAACAACAGAACTCAAATGATCCAGAAACGTAGTAAAAACATTACTAAAACAGGAGGTGACATTAGTGGCTCAAATAGTTTTTTCACGTTCATGCACGTGCTTCCCCCAAACGTAAAGGGTGATTGCGTTAAAGCTTGCGTTGAGCTACTCTCTAAAATTGCGGAAGACGTAACTCAAGGCAAAAAATAAATAAGTAAATTATTTTTGTTTCCTGTGTGCAAAAAAATATTCTTGTAGAATTATTTTATTATTGTTTTTTTCATTTTATTTTACAGGTTTAGTTCATGTTATTAATAAATACATATTTCCAACCTTTTCCCCCAGGCCTCTAAGGAAGTTCTGCCTTACCCAGGCTGGGCTCTTGCTGTCCTGATATCGCTCATCGTTGTGGCATTTCTTCCTATTCCTATTGGAATCATACATTACCTCCTCCTGGAGCGGCTCGGACAGGCTCCGGCAGATGTTGAAGCGAGATACATGCCGTGTGCCACCACAGACCAGACCCCTCTTGACACGTTACCGCCCTCCGGAGGTGAAAACCAGTACACTCCTGTGCAGAATGGCCACGTTGAACACTTGGAATCAAGTCAGGTGTAAGAAGAAACTACGGAAGGATCTATTTAAACCAGGACCATCAGCATGCTTTGCTGTTGGGAACAATCATTTGCATACAGGCACTAAAATAACAGTTTTAAAGTGTTGGTTCATCCCAAAAAGCACTCTAAACATCACAGAAACTCTTCAGGAGTTATTTAGCTGCTTGTGCAAGCTGCTCTTTTCCGATCAATATTTGCATTACATTCCAAGCCTCTGGCTTCTCTAACTCAGTTTTTCTTCCCCGTTTAAACCTGTTACATTTGAAAACGGCTGTGATCAGATAAGCACTGATGACCATTTGGGTTTTCGAGCGAACTGGTAGTTTAAAGTGCCCCTATTATGCCTTTTCAAATATGATATTTCGTGCAGTTTGTCATGTAGCTGTATGTGAACATGAACATTATCTATACTTGTGACGCCGACAGTGCACGATAAATGAAGTTTTTGTCAATCAATCAATCAATCAAAAAAAAAAGTGCGCTCATATTCGCCTAAACGAGCAATTTGAATCTTTTTCTGTAAGGTCACACGTCACGACGTAACACATTTGCATAATGTCCACCCACATTCTACATCGTGAACAACTTGCCCGCCCACAAACGGTACAATTTCCACATGAGTTACATCATCCTGCGCTGTCATTCAGTTACAGCAATGCGCTGTAGCGGTAGACCAATCATAAAGGACTGCGCCATCTGACCAATCACAGCACTGAGGGCTCACGGAGAGGCGGCGTTAGACAGACTGATTCTTCGACCTGCTTCACACGAGTCACTTACAAATAATTTAGAAATGGGGTAATATTAAATCTATTTCTGGAGAAAACTAAAGTGTTTTTTGACCTTGCATACATGTAAACCAGTTTTAAGAGACTCATAAAGCAATGTTAGCCACCTTTAAAAAGGCATAAAAGGGGACACTTTAAGTGTTGTGTAATAATGGTATAATATGTTCGGTCGGTCCAGGTGAACGTTGACTAACTAATGCAACACTAGTTACCAGTTACAACGGTCTAATCATTTGGTAACTGGAGGTCCTGCTGCTTAAGTGGTCTGACGAGGTTTTTATATAGTGCGTGTTGATGATTGGTGTTATTTTGAACTTTACAATGCTAAAGAAGCTGCCAGTGCTTCCTCTACGTTGATGTCGTTAACCCTTTAGTTACTTTACACGTTGTCGTCATAAATGAAAACACACTTGATATCCGTTTTGACTTGTGTAAGAGTCAAACTGTATAATAACTACTAGATAATGGCTGCTGTAGCCTCAGAGGGTTAATGCTGGTCCATTCCATTGTGTTTAATTTAAGAGTACAAAAAGGTGCATTGTGTTCAAAAGACGTTTTGAACCATTAAAAAAATCACCCATAACTGATTATTCAAAATCATTTTCCAATCGACAACGCGTGTATTTTCCGAACAGAAATGTCTGGGTCTTATTTCAACTGTATCACGTTTAATTGTTTATGCCAAAATGCTACGGACATTTCCGTAATACTTTATTTTAAGGTGTCATAATACAGAGTCGTGCCTAATGGACAGGGAGTTGGACTTGCAACCCAAAGGTCGCGGTTCGAGTCCAAGGTCTGGCAGGGATTGTGGGTGGGGGGGGGGGGGGAGTGAACAACCAGCTCTCTCTCCACCTTCAATACCACGACTGAGGTGAGACCCTTGAGCAAGGTATTGTTCCCCCAACTGCTCCAGGGGGGTGTTCACGGTGTGTGTGTGCATGATTGTTCACTTCTTACTGCTGTGTGTGTGTGTACGTTTAACCCATCCCAGTGCACACACAGAGCACAAATTCCTAGTATGGGAAACTATACCTGGTCACATGTCACGTCCTTTCCTTTTCCTTTCTGTAATTACGGTAATAATTATGTAGATGTAAGAGACCGCTACTGTTACACATGTTACAGACAGAGTCTGTTACACAGATACTTAAGCACAATCTTGATACACTTTATTTTAAGTAGCTTATGTCTGTGTACTTGATTTTATAATTATATTGTATATGTAAGTCTTCAATCTTTTGGTTTCGTAAGTATCTGTGTAACAGACCCGGTCTGTAACATGTAACATTAGCTGTCTGTTACATCTGCATAATTACAAACTGTTCCCTGAATGAGCTACACGGTAAATACATGGTGTTTTATAGAAGTACAACAGCTATGACCAAGAAATGACTCTGTATTATGGACATCTTAAAATAAAGTGTTACTAACATTATTTATTTGTAACATGCTATGCTCTTATTTTTTTGAGCACCGACTAGAGCCATCGTTTAATAAGAAACGGTAATGTTTAAACGTGCTTCCAGTCGTAGTTTGTACGTGACACACAGGATTTCCTATGAAGTATTTCAAGGCTGAGCAATTTTACATTTTGTACTATTCATTTTATATTGTACAGAATTATTTTTGCAACATATCGCCCCCTTTTTTTTAATCTCTCCAAACGAAGTCTGACATGTTTTTAAAAGCGAGGATCTGACCCACAGGCCAGACATTTTATGGCTTATAGTCATTGTGAAGTGTGTTATCTTTGCCTCTCACAGGGGTTTGATGGGTCTCTAAGCAGTTCTGCTCAGTAATATATATATGATGAAATTATGTAATTTATCTCTCTTCCTCGTGTAGAACACTTGAGATATCTCTGATCTTGAAGGCTAATTTATGTTTGTTTTATGGTACAGTATGTCTGCAGTATTTCCTCCGTTTGTTTTCAGCGAGTCAGAAACCTGATTCTGAGCTGTGTGTGAATGTTTGATGGTCATGCGGCGCAGACAGATTTTTGTAAGTTTTGCCTCATGACAATCTTCTGTATGTTTCTGTATAAATGCTTTTGTGATGACTTTCGTTTTCTTTTCTGGATAAAGTCGAATCTCTCGTCTGGGTTGGCTCATTTTATTTATCTGCATGCATGAATACGCACTAATGGTATTTGCTTTAGAGTTTTAATACTTGAATGTTATGGTAATGGTACATTTTATAATGCAAAAAAAATGGACATTATTTCTATTGAAACCCGCATGAAAAGTGTTTCTGCCCAATTGGACATTGACTTGAAATATTGGATATGTGTAGTTCACATCAATACAAAAGTTACTTTGAAGATAAAATCTCATGTTATTTGTAATTCTAAGAATGAAGATGCATTGTCATATTTGCCATGTCACAGCACAGGCCACATTTTTTATTTGTCAGCTACCCATAGATATATATATATATATATATTAACTTTAAATGTAGTTTTTCAGTGTGTATTTTTAGTCTACACAGCTTTACTTTTTTCTTATTTTAAGATGATTTAAAATCCTGAAGATCCAGTACTCTGTGGATGTTTTGTACTGTGTTTGGGAGCTAATGGTCCTGGGACTTTGGTTGTCATGGTGTGAAGCTCCACCCTGGAAAGAGACGATCCACAAACAAAGTGATGCTCAGCGCAGCTGAAAGACTAATCACCGGAGGAGAAAACTTCCTAGAAACGGAGATCAGGTATGTGCAAAAAAGTTGAAATCTGAATGATTTGAAGAGTGTTTAGTTTGTCGTGCTCACCTGCTGTCCTTGAGCTCTGGGTCTGGTCTTCACCCATAAAGTAAGATGTGTTTATTACTATCGAGATGTTCAGAATGTCTGCATGAGGAATGCTTCCAAGCATATGAAGCTCTGATTCCCAGTGACTCAGTGTGAGTGTTTATGATTAATATTAAGAACATGCTTTAGTCTGCATTTGATCCAGAGTTAAAAGTCATTGTTTCTTGTCTTAATGTAAAATTCATGTGTTTTTCAAATGTTTATCCTATTTATGATGTGTTTAGTCTATATTTTTCGGTCCAATTTGAACTGAAAGTAAATGTATTTTTGTCCATATAAATATATTCAAATTTGACCCCATATCTTTTATTTTGTATCATTTTGTTAGTTTTTTTTAATCAAAAACATACACAGCACTTTCCCCATGTTCCTCCCAGTCACAAGCAGATGTATATGATGGGCCCTTTCTAAATATAAGGTCACTTGACACCAAGGGCGTGGAATTTAGTAGGAATAATAAAATATTTAAAAATAGTCTGTTCTTGTTAACTCTATCTGTTGAGACAGTTGTAGGTTTCTGAATGTTATTTTTGGTGTGTATTTGTATTTAGGTCTGTGTAAGATCCAAAGCATATACGTTAAAGATGCGCTAGCAGTGTTCATTTCATGTGGTTTTGCAGGTTTTTTTATATTATGTATTTATTTCTTGTTCATTCTTTAATTTAGTCGTTTTAGCAGACGCCAGAGCAGCATTTTTAATTTTCATTGACTTTTTCGTCTAATATTCTATTTATTTTAGAATTTCCTTTTATAAATATTTAAGTTTTATTAGTTTATGGCTTAAACTGGTTTGAGATATAGTTAACTGTAACAACACTGCTGGTAAATAATAGTCATGAAGATCAGGAAGGAGGATGATGAAGAGATGATGCAGTTCAGCTGACGGCCGCTAGAGGACACTGAGAGTCTGCTGGGTCACACTCATGAAAGTGTGTGTCAGGAGCTGTTATTCTTACACATTCTCTCTCTCTGTGTGTGTGTGTGTGCAGCATGTTGAAGTGGACACTGTTGGTGGTGTGTGTGAGTGTGTGTTTGGGTCAGAAACCAATCAACACTGACTCAGCAGAAGAAACGGAACTGACTTCTGATCAGCACGACCATGTCACACAGAAACAAACCTGTAAGACACACACACACACACACACACGATCACGATCATCATTTTCCTTACAGTTGATTATGATGTTTGCTGTATGCTGTTTTATTAATGTCTCTTTTTTGGTGTTTCCTGTCATGTTTCTGTTTATTCCTGTTCAGTTCATATTTAATTTTTTATGTGTATATATTCTTATTTTATTAGCAATTTTTATTAGTTTTAGCATTTTGTTGTATTTTTTGATTGAGCTATTCCTACTAGAATAGATGCTGTTTATTTTGAGACTTGTTGGGTTGAGGTGATTTAATTTTTTCAGTTTTTATTAGTAATATTTATTAGTCGTTTAATTAAAATTTGTATCTTATTTTATTAGTAAACTAGGTTTATTAATTTTCTTAGTAAATATTTTAGTTTTTTTTTAAATATATTTTTGATTGAGCTTTTCCTATATCTATCTATCTATCTATCTATCTATATGTGTGTGTGTATAGAATTATATGTTAAATATGTATATTTATTTAAAGTCTTGTTGGGTAAAGTTGAGTTTTTTTTTTTTTAATTGTATTGAATTGTATTTTATCAGTGACATTTATTTGCATTAATATAAAATAAAATTAACTTACAACAATATATA
>JAUYWG010000064.1:16541560-16553245 GCA_034779775.1 Enteromius afrohamiltoni | reverse complement strand
ACTTCATGTTGTGATTTAAATTTTTATTTGTTTTTTAAGTGAGCTTCTCTACTAGAATATAAGTGCTGTTCCTATTATATATTTTAAGACATGTTGGGTTACAATGTTTTTTTAATTTATTTTTTGTATTTTATTAGTACGATTTATCACTAGTTTCTTTCCATTTTACATATTTTTAATTTAGTTTTGTTCCTGTGATGAATTGATCTGAAGCTTGTGTTTGTTTTCCACTGGCAGATGTTCAGATGATGAAGAACAATAATAAGCTGGGTGTGTTCATCGCTGCTGCTGTAGGAACTCTGACGCTGATGGCTGTGGTGTACTGCATCTATAACCAGTTCTACACCAAAAACATTTACTCACACACTCAGCTGCACGAGTCAGGTACTTACAAAACAAACGGCAGCATTCATCCCACACAATCCCAGAATGCACTGCAATAAATGCTTCACAATAATTATAAAGTATATTTCTTTATTGCATGGCCTAATAAAATGTTTCATTTAAAAAATGCTTATTTCACTTTGAAGTTGTGTGCTTATTCATTTAAGTAGCTCATTATAGTATATTATCATTGCTTCTGTGTGTTAGATATCGCTCTGGATCTGAGCAGCTCGTCCTCGTCTGTGTTTTCTGGGTACATGATGGAGGGATGGATGCAGCAGAGGATGGAGAAAGGAGGAGGGAGTTACGGCTCTCTGTCTGACACTCCTTCAATAATCACGCTCCCTCCTCCTCTTTCACCTCCTCAGCGCTCGTCTCCCTTTCACTCGCTCTCTCTGTCCAGACCGCCGCCGCTCAGGACTATTTCAGCCCAGGATCTGGAGAAGAGCTTCCTCTGAGACTCTCTCTCTCTCTCTGTGTGTGTGTGTGTGTGTGGTTTGCAGGGGGTTGTGGGTCAGTTTACAGCTATATGCTGAAGATGTGGCTCTTGACACCGTATACAGCTGCTCAAAAGCTGACCTTTAACCTCCAGATCTGAATGCAGGGCTGCTGTTAATATGCTTGATGTAACAATCTTTAAACATTTAATCATCAGAATGTTCTGTTCTCTCTAGCGTGTTCTGTTCATTCACTTTTCTTTGCTATTAATATGCAGAGTGTAATATTGCTTACATATTCAGTGATTTTAATGTTCTCTGTTTTATTTCAAATTATATTGTTTAATTATAAATGCAAATTATATTTACTGTAGCGTATTCTGTTAATTTTTACCTTATTCTATTCTGTCATTTGCAAATAATACACAGAGTGTAACATTCCTCTAATATTAGATTAAAGAATATAATAAAACATTCTAAAGATTTTAAATGTAATGGATTTAAAAATTCAAAAGAAATGAAAAAAGCACAGTAAACGGGTATTCTATAGCACTTAATAAAAGCTACTGTTAATTTCTATGCATTGCAAGATGTAAAAATCACAATTTGGTAAATGCATTATGGTAACACTTTACAATAAGGTGGCATTGGTTAACATTCGTTAATGTATTAACTAACATAAACTAACAATGAACAATACATTTATTACAGTATTTATTAATCTTCGTTAATGTTAGTTAATATAAACACAATCATTCATTGTTAGTACGTTAGTTAACAGTGTATTAACTAATGTTAACAAACACAACTTGTGATGTTAATAATGCATTAGTAAATGCTGAAATTAATATTAACTAAGATTAATAAATGCTGTAGAAGTATTGTTGATTCTTAGTTCACGTTAACTAATAAACCTAAATTACTAAATTAAAATAACTAAATTAACTAAATAAAAATTATAGATTTTTTTTTTTATTTATTTTTTTTTAAATAATCTCTTCTGCTCACCAAGGCTGGATTTATTTGATCCAAAATTAAAAACAGTAATATTGTAAAATATTATTACCATTTAAAAGTTTTTTATTTGTATATATTGTAAACTGTAATTTATTCCTGTGATGCAAAGCTAAATTTTCAGCATCATTTCATCCTTCAGTTTGTTAAAAAGCCTTGACTGATTAATGCGAAATAATTTTTTTTATAATAAATATTGGTTTTAATAACTTTAAATTTTCAAACTTTTTGCATTGTCATATTTAAAAATATTTAAGCAAGTTCAGTTCAGACCCAGTAGATCAGTTCTGGAGTTTTGTAAACTATTCCTTTAATTGTAATTGCGCCGCAAAATGTGTCCATTGTTAAAGGATATGTACAGATGTTCTCCCAGTCACATTAATATAACGTTCTTTGGTGTTTAATAATGTTTTTAAAATGTCTGGAACGTTTTTAAATGTTACTGTTTGTTGCTACATGTTTCAGAGAAGATTCAGAAGATCTACTTACAATTTTCTTTTTGTAAAAACTGCTTAGTCTGACTAGTGTGTCTCATATTTCACGTTCTCAAATAAGTTTTTTTTTCCCAGCTCAATTTGTAGGTTAGCAAAAAGTTCTTATTAGAATTATTATTTTTTTGTTAGCTGGTAACAGCCTCATTTTCAGCTACTGCTGGAGTTGTCATTTGTTTGTAGTGGCGTATTGTGTCCACTAAGTGTCTCTCGTTTGGTCTGTGGATTAACAACAGACAGATAGTGTGTGTGTGTGTGTGTGTGTCGGACTCTCTCTCTCTCTCTCTCTCTCTCTCACACACACGGGTTTAGTCGCGTGAGCACGCTGCTCTTCACTCCTGCAGATTTAACTCTAATCTGATTTCAGCACCGCGGACAGTGACACTCATCCGTGTCCATTAAACCACAACGGCTGTGAAACTGCTCTTTTAACTGCTCCTGTAACTCCGTAAAAGCGCTTACTTGATGCAACACCCTCAAAATAAAGTTGTTTAGACCCACTAATGCTGCTCTTTGTCTTTCTTCGCTCCTTCACTTCATATTTTCCATGAATCGATTGACTGGTGTTCCTTCGGGAGCGCCATTCCTGGAACAGGAACATTTGAAGTTTGTGCATGTGTGCGTGCGTGCGCGCGCCTGCGCATGTGTGTGAGGGAGTATTAGCGTGTGTGTGTGTGTGTGCTGTAGGTGGAAGGGGAGCAGGAGCGCACAGAGTCCCGTCGGTCCCGCGGTGGAGTTGTAGAGGATGGAGGTCAGACCTGAACGCTTTAAAGCAGCGGCGGCGAAAACCCTCGGACGGATAAACCGGTAAGAGACCAAACTTCATTCAACTTTTAAAAGAAATGCCAAAGCTAGTTTATATGATCGTATTATTAGCGCAATGTCTGAATGATGCAGATTTAAAGCATTAAGACAGCTCAACGGGTGTTATTATTTTTGCTTAAGAAAAAAAATTATCATCATTTTATTTATTGTTTTTGTTTATTGGAGAGTAGTAAAAAATGAAGTGTACTAGATAGAGGTCGGTGGATTAGTGCACTAGACGACCGTCAGCACGCGACATAGACATACAGGAGATGAAGATGAAGAATTTTGTCAGTGCTGGTGTTTGTTTCTCTCATCATGTGTTGAGGAGATGCTCATTTATGTAGTTTTTGTCTTGTGTGTGTGTGTGTGTTCGGAACGACCAGATTAACTCGACTGGACTCTATTAATAGCGACTCTTGTCCGGTTTGTGTCGTCACATTTCACCTGTCAGGTGACCACTTCCGTTCTGCATCATAGCTGTTTGAAGATGCTGACACGCTCGATAGGCTTTTGTTTAAGAAGAAGAATTGAAAACCTTCCTGGCAAAATTCTGAAACAATTTTTAGTCATTATACACGACCTTAATATATGCTGACGTAACGTTATAATTTATTCATGCATATTAATATTTATTTAAAATATGCATACCATGTGATGCGTTTTTCGCAGATTTGGAGATTGCTCGATAAAATAGAAGGTTTTTAAGAAACCTTAAAGGAATAGTTCGCATGGAAAATCCTGCCATCATTTCCTCACCCTGGAGTAGTTCCAGATCTGTATGAATTACTTTGTTCTGCTGAACACAAAGGAAGATATTTTGAAGGAAGTGTGTAACCAGGCTGCTTTGAGTCACCATTGACTTTCATAGTATTTTCTTCTACTATTGAAGTCAATGGTGACCAAAACCAATTTGTGATGTTCAAAATCTGATATGATATTTGATTCAACTGAATAATTACAAGAATACCAAAGGTGATTGATTACAGCTTCCTGCAAGATGTTCTATAAGTAAACGAGAAATACAAATGCAGATTTAAAGTAAACCTGCAATTAATGACTGAAGTACACAGCCTTAAGGACATTCAAGGCTATAAAGATGAATATGTTTGTGTGTCATTTAAAGAAAGGAATCAGCTTTTATTAGCACATGGAGAAAAACACAGTCTCACTCTCTCTTTCTCTCTCAGTCTGTTTCTCTGGATTTTGAGCAGTCTTTAACACGTAAATCCAGTCCTGAAATAGATCTCCAACTAACCTGCTGCTAGTTAAATCCTCTCTCTCTCTCTCTCTCTCTCTCTCTTTCTCTCCTGGAAAGCCCCATAAGTCATAGCGGTCGCTCGTCCACATCACGCATGCTATTGGTCTGGACGCTGTCATTAAACTGTTAGTTCTTCCTGGACAATGTGAGGATGTTGTTACGTATAAGCGGCCATTTGAAAGCTCAATTCTCTCTCATCGATTCCTCTGTAATCAGATCAACAGGTTGTTATTATATCAGCCAAAACACTCTCCTTCGGAGGTGATAGAGACTTGTCTGCTCTCGAGATGACGCTGTACTCGTCTGGCTTTAAAGCCTTTCGTTCTGTTGTGGTTTAAACAGGTCTTTTTTGAGTCTTGTGGTGTGGTGTTGGGGCAAAGCTCAGGTTTTGTGCTGTATTGAGTCTTAATCAAGGCACCTAAACCCGCTTTAAGTGTTTCTGTAAGTCCTGTCAGATGAAAGTGTATCGCCAGACTGAGCATCAGCAGAAAGATACATTATTCTGGACAGGAAGTGATGCTAAGTGATTTTTTTGTAATAAATAGGGTTATTAATGATTCAACATCTGAAATGATACTTGATTCAACTAAATAATTACATTAATACTAAAGGTGATTGATAACAGCAAGATGTTGTATGAGTAAATTTAAAAAATGTAAAATAAAACATTCACAGATACTCCAGAAGGAAACAAGATGCATTAAGAAACAATTGTTATTTTATATAAACATCCCTTCAAAACCAACAGACAATACTTTCCTGGAAAGACAAATAAAGAGCAATTTCGCTTTTTTTTTTTTTTTTAAGTGCTTTTTAATGAACAAAAACATTTGTAATAGTTTAATATTTAATTATAGCTATACATCTCAATGTCTGAGCTAAATCAATCCTAAACAGCTTCCCAAACAGGATTGTTGTGTTTGTAAATCTATCAGCATCTCTCAATCAAGGCCTTTCTCTCACTGCGGGTGAGTTTATCTCTATAAATGTAAAAGAGATGCTCAGAAACCCAAGCCCTGAGAATAAAGAAGGGATTGAGGAGAACAGAAGGGAAGAATGCATGGATGGAGGGGGAGGGAGAAGGGAGGCAGAAAAAGACTAAAATAGAAGGTTTGATCAATAATTCAGGCTCTGAGGAACATTATTATTTCATCAGCAGCGCTAAAGTACAGCTGCAGTAGAGCTGTAACCTAACAGTGAGAGCGCTGCGTGTCTGTACTTAACACTCATCACAGATTCATCTGGACGGTCACTACTTTAAAGGTCACATCTAATATAAAAACGTTGCAATACAAGTCTTCAAGTCAGGCTTTTGCTTATATTTAGGGTTAGTGATACGATCAAGCACTCGGTTTTAAAGTCAGTTGTCTGCATCACCCTCCAGTGTTTGTCTCCAAGCATGAATTATTCCTCAAATCCTGCTTTTACTTCACTAAGTGATCAGAAGCAGCCTAGTGAGCACATAGCAGCGTGCTAAAGAGCAACACCATTGTAAACCATGCGCACTAAAAACAATGGGTTTATTATGGACCAGCACCACAAAATCATCATTTTATTGAAGGATGAATATTTGATGTGATTGTATGCTGTCTGTGGTTCCAGTCAGAAAACTGCTGCTCCCACTGAGAGTTATGGTGTGTTTAATCTGGATTTGATGTGACGCGTCGGTTCATTATGAATGTGCTGGGATTTTAGTTTTATGAGTGCTGGTTAACTTTCAGCAGAGGCGTTTTGCCAAAAAGCTTAAATTGTTTCATTTTACGCAGGGATTTTGTCGACCTTTGTTATGCAATAAGCATCCAAAAAGGAACCTGATCACTCAGATGTTGCTCTTTCAGAGCCCAGGAGACTTACTGGAGTGTTCTATGCTTCATTTAGATAATAATTTTAGGTGTTTCTTTTAAAACCCCATTAGCAGAAGTAAAAATAGATGCACATACAGTAAGAGTTTAGTGGTGTGTATTTATTGCTATGCAAATGAATGTAAATAATAATATGAAGTTATCCAAAGCTCTGTTGTTACCGAAGCAATCAAAATAAACCATAGATTTACTAAAACACACAAATAAAAGCACGGTAACCACAAATTAACATTGGTTTTGCTACACTAAGTGCATAGTATTTGTAGTAAAACTGTAAAGATTTGCGATGCATGCTCTGAAGTGCCGATCTGAATCAAATAATTCAGATTCAGCCTATTTGAATCCAAAGATTCACAAACCAGTGAAGAAGTTCTGATTGGAATCAAATGATTCACAAACCCACTCCAAAGTTCTGATCCGAATCAAATGATTCATGATCCATGCTCTGAAGTCCTGATCTGATTGAAAGGATTTGTGAACCCACTCCAAAGTTTCGATCTAAATCATCTGTTACACGATAAGCGTTCTCATCTGAATCAAATGATTAGCGAACCTGCTCCAATGTCCCAACCTGAATCAGATTATTTGGGATCCACGCTCCAATGTCTAAACATTGGTTCTCGAACCACCCAAAATCATGGCTTTGCTACACTAAAAGTCCCAAGTCCCAAAGTCCCAATCTGCATCAAATGATTCGCAACAAGCACTCCAAACTTTAAATCAAGTCAAAAGACTTCTTTTGAAGTTTGTGAGTCATTTTGCCAATTGAAACATTCACAAAACATACTCTTAAGTCCCGATCTGATTAAAACGATTTGTGAAGACTTATAATACATCCGTTCCATTTTGAGTTCACAGCCCGCTCCAGAGTGTAAATCATATGATTTGCGATATGTGCTCCAAAGTTCAAATCTGAATCTAAAGATTCGAAACGAGCACTCCAAATGCTAAATCTTAGTCAAAAAAAGTCTCGATCTGATTGAAATGACTTGGGAGCGCTCTTCGAATTTCCGATCTAAATCAAAAGATTTGTGATACACTCTCCGAAGTGTGGAAAGGAATAAAAAGATGAATCAAATCAAATTAAATGATGCTCTCCAAATTTCAAATCTCAACCAAAAGACTTACGAAACCACTTTCGATCTAATTAATTGAATTATTTGCGAGCCGTTGTTTCAGATCTGTATCATGAATCGTGAAATGATCCACGAACCAGTGTCAGGTTTTAGCGAGTGTGTTGATGTGTGTGTTCGTCAGGGTCCTCGAGAAGCGTCAGGAGAATGGAGAGACGATCGAGTTGTCGGCAGAAGGTCGTCCAGAGCTGCAGGAGGAGAAGGAGCTTCCGGTGGTGGACTGCACGTGTTTCGGCCTGCCGCGGCGCTACATCATCGCCATACTTTCAGGCTTGGGCTTCTGCATCTCGTTCGGTATCCGCTGTAATCTGGGCGTGGCCGTCGTCAGTATGGTGAACAACCACACCGTCTATAGAGAAGGCAAGCCGTACATTGTGGTAAGTGAGAGCAGTTTTCCACAGCTTTTATCAGGGCAAACTTTCAAGGATCTACACGTTCAAAAACAATTGTAATTTATGCATCTTTTACAGAGTTGAGAAAATGGTTAAGTGTATTTCTTTTTGTTGTATTCGTTGTTGAATGTTAATCTTTATCTGCCATGTAACAGCTGATATGGCAATTAATTTAGCCTAAATACAACAAACAACCAAATTAATTTCTAGGTTTGCTGCAATTTAGTCCGCTTTTTATCAGTTGGTCACAACCTTTGAATATTTTGGGCATAAAATTGTAATTTAGCACGCTGTGTGCTATGGTGTGACATATATATATTTATTTCAGCTTTCATTAGATTTTTATGGAAGTCCGTTTTTCACTATTGAATAAACATAAAAAAAATTGCTACTTTTTGCAATTACAGCAATTCTGTAAAGTTCTAAAAAATGGTTACCTTTTATTTGTTAATGTTTATTTTCAAGTTAATTAATTGATTAAGTAGCTGTTTTTTTTTTTGCATACTTAAAAAGTAGCATGCAATGTTAAATATTTTAAACAAACATGCTACATTATCGTCAAATGGCTCAACTAGTTTCGCATTTTTGTTTCGCATAATGCAGTACACGTTGATTTATTTGGTGCGTTTTGTTAATAAAATCAACATATTGCAATTTAAGCATGTTTGAGGCAATGCAATTATACTTTAAATATTTTGTAATGCATTGCTATTTTTAGTTTATTTGTTCATCAAACCTAACCTGTCTGTGTTGCAGAAAGCTCAGTTCACCTGGGATCCAGAGACTGTAGGAATGATTCACGGCTCGTTTTTTTGGGGATATATAGTCACTCAGATTCCTGGAGGTTTCATCTGTCAGAAATTCGCAGCTAACAGGTCAGTCATGCTGTCACTGAATATAGGAAATGTAGGATAAAACACTCTCATACAGCAGTTGCATCTCTGTTTCTCAGGGTTTTTGGGTTTGCGGTCGTGGCCACGTCTATCCTGAATATGATGATTCCCACAGCAGCACGAATTCACTTCGGCTGTGTGATTATAGTCAGGATACTACAGGGACTGGTGGAGGTAAATAAATATATACTAGTACTAGTACAGTGCTGAAATGCTCTGATAAACCAGTTCACATTGTCACATTGAAGCTGAATGTGTTGTCTGATGCAGTAGTGCTCTGGTTATTGTCTATGACTTCATCTGCCGTCATTGTCATTGCTGCTCAGGGCGTGTCTTACCCAGCATGCCACGGGATCTGGGCGAAATGGGCCCCGCCCCTCGAGAGAAGCCGATTGGCCACAACAGCGTTCTGTGGTGAGGTCATTATTTTTAGCAGTTTAATATCAGTGAGAAACTGACGGCAACCTTTAATCATTTTAATTATTGCTACCTTAAATTCTTGCTGCTCTTAATTTTTAACTAACTAAGCTGTTTAAGTAATTTCAATATAAATAACATTAAACGGACTTAAAGGAGTTGATCTGTGTACACTAATTGAAAATTAATTAAACAAAATTAATGTACTTATTTTGATGATAAATTAATTTTATTTACATTTTAATAATAATAATAAGGTTTGTTGTAATTTAGTTTTGATGTGTTTTTTATTCAATGCTGATAATAATAATAATAATAATAATATTAATAATAGTTATTAATTTCCTTAGTGTTGATCATTAAGTGCCCATAATAATAATTATTATAAATATTATGAACACATAATAAATAGTACTAGTTAATAATAATAGTAAATAGTAATTGATTATTAAGTGCTTGTGATAATAATCATTATGATTGAGTGTTATTGTTATTTTTGTAAATATTATGAACACATAATCTATTATTGGTTTTGTTATTTAGTATTAATAATAATAATAATAATCATCATCATCATAATGAAATCATCATTATTATTATTTGTATTAGTCAGTGTTTATTATTACGTTCTCATAATAATAATAATAATAATAATAATATAATAATAATAATTATTATTATGAACCCTGAATAATCTATTATTGTTTTTGTTGTTGTCTAATTTTGATTAGTTTTAGTTTAGTTATTCAGTGTTTATAATAATTATTATAATTATAATTATCATTACCATTGTTGTTGTTTTTATGACCATTAAATAACCTAGTATTATTATTGTAGTAGTCTAATTTCTTCCAATTATGATGCCAGCAGCAGTAGTAATAATAATAATAATAATAATAATAATAATAATTCTATTATTATTATTAACACTGAGTAATGTAATAATATTATTATTTTGATTAGTCAGTGTGCGAAATAATAACAATAACAACAACATCAACAACAACAACAATAATAATAAACTATTATGTATTGTTATTTTATTTTAATTTTATGATTTATTTAATGTATGTGTGTGTGTGTGTGTGTGTGTGTGTGTCTGTGTTGACAAACTATTGACAATATAGTGTGTGTATATGTACTGTATGTAAGTATGTATGCATGTATGTGTGTGTTTTATACATACTAGAGTGTATTTATCATGCACTGATGTGCAGTGTGTGTTTGTCAGGCTCATACGCAGGAGCAGTGATAGCCATGCCGTTAGCTGGAGTTCTGGTTCAGTATTCAGGCTGGTCTTCGGTCTTCTACGTGTACGGTGAGGAAAAGCAGCACACACTCGCTCTAATAACTCATCCATCGTGATGCTCAGGTCACTCATCAGTGTCTGTTTCTGGTGGTTTCTCTCTGTCTGTAGGTAGTTTCGGGGTGTGCTGGTATTTGTTCTGGATCCTGGTGTCGTACGAGAGTCCAGCAGCTCATCCCACCATCACTCCGGAGGAGAGGAAGTACATTGAGGACGCCATCGGAGAATCGGCTGGACTGATGAACCCGCTGACGGTACGAGCACAGGTTTATATGGTGATGCTAGAGACACAGCAGACCACTCTCTCCTCTCACTCTCCTCTCTGCAGAAATTCAACACTCCCTGGCGGCAGTTCTTCACCTCCATGCCCGTCTACGCCATCATCGTCGCTAATTTCTGCAGGAGCTGGACCTTTTACCTGCTGCTCATCAGTCAGCCGGCGTACTTTGAGGAGGTGTTTAAGTTTGAGATCAGCAAGGTGAGAGAGAGCACGCTAACGTCTCCTCTAAAGCTCAGATGTCTCTCCTGGACAGAGACTAACAAGAACAAATGATGAACTTTGCTGAAGTCTCAGAAGACAGAAGAAATCTTATCTAATATTGTCTCTGCAATCAACAGTTTTCAAAGATGATGATAGTAATCATAATTTAATTAGTTAGTTAAAGTGTTCTTCATTGATATAACAACAATAACAATAATAATTTAATTATTTGGTGTTGGTTATTGAGTGTTTGTCTTTCATATAATAATAATAATAATAACAAAAATAATAATATTTTGATTTGTTAGTGTTGGTTATTGAGTATTTGTGTCTAATATAATAATAACAACAATAATAATAATAATCATGAATTGATAAGTTAGTGTTGTTATTGAGTATTTTCCTTAATAATAATAATAATAATAATAATAATAATAATAATAATAAATTGATAAGTTAGTGTTGTTATGGAGTGTTTGTCTTTGATATAATAATAATAATAATAATAACAATAACAATTGTTATTGTTGTTATTATTATTATTATTTATTAGTGTTGGATATTGAGTTTTTGTCTTTGATATAATAATAATAATAATAATAATAATAATAATAATGTTGGTTTTCTTCATTTATAAAATTAAAAATAATAATAATGTTAGTAAACTGTTAATAAAGTTAGTGTTGGTTATTGAGTGTTTGTCTTTAATATAATAATAATAATAATAATAAATTGTTATGGAGTTAGTGTTGTTATGGAGTGTTTGTCTTTGATATAATAATAATAATATTATTAATAAAGACAAACACT
>JAUYWG010000064.1:16499432-16517456 GCA_034779775.1 Enteromius afrohamiltoni | reverse complement strand
TTTAAATCTAGATTAAAGACACATCTCTTTACTCTGGCTTACACATAACACACTGAAACACATTTATTAATCAAATCTGTAAAGGATTGTTAGGCTGTATTAATTAGATCAGTTAGATATGTTGTTAGTGTGTTTCTAAGGTGTTGTAATGTTTAGAGTATGGCTAGGGTGTTCTGACTGTTTGCTATTGTGTTGCTATGATGTTTTAATGTTTCAAGTGTTGCTATGGTGTTCTGAGTGGATGCTAGAGCATTACTGAGTGGTTGTTAGTGTGTTGCTTGGATGTCAAGTGCATTTATAGGGTGATTAAATGGTTATTGCATTGCTAGTATGTTCTGAGTCATTGTAAGCTTGTTGCTGTGGTGTTCTACGTGGTTGTTAGTGTGTTGCTATGGTGTTCTGAGTGGTTGCTAGTGTGCTGATATGGTGTTTTAAAGTTTAGAGTATTGCTATAGTGTCATGAGTGGTTGTTAGTTGATTTGCTAGGGTGTTGAGTGGTTATTAGGGTGTTTCTAGGGTGATTAATTGGATTTTAGGGTGTTGCTAGGGTGTTTCTTGGGTGAATGAGTGGTTGTTAGTGTGTTGCTAGAGTGTTTCCACTGTGTTAGTGTGTTTTTAGGGTGATTAAATGTTTGTAAGGTGTTTCCAGGGTGTTGAGTGATTGTTAGTGTGTTGCTAGGGTATTTTTAGGGTGACTGAGTGGTTGTTAGTGTGTTGCTAGGGTGTTTCTCGGGTGATTGAGTGGTTGTTATGGTTTTGCTAGGGTGTTAAGTGGTTGTTAGGGTGTTTCTATGATGATTAAATGTTTGTAAGGTGTTGAGTGGTTGCTAGTGTGTTGCTATGATGTTTTGATGTTTAGAGTGTTGCTGTGGTGTCCTAATTGGTTGCTAGTACATTGCTAGGCTGTTGAGTGGTTGTTAGGGTGTAGCTAAGGTGTTTTGAGTTGTTGTTACTGGTCCAATTACTGGTCCAATTGTTTCTAGGGTGATTGAATGGTTGTTTGGGTGTTGCTAGGGTGTTAAGTGGTTGTTTGGGTGTTGAGCGATTGTTAGTGTGCTGTTAGGTTGTTTCTAGGGAGATTGAGTGGTTGTTAGTGTGTTGCTAGGGTGTTTCTAGGGTGATTGAGTGGTTGTTAGAATGCTGCTAGGGTGTTTCTAGGGTGATTGAGTGGTTGTTAGAATGCTGCTAGGGTGTTTTGAGTTGTTGTTACTGGTGCAATTCAAAATATTTGTTAGGTTTCTATTGATATGGCTTTATACTGATTGTTTATGGTATTAAAATTAATTGTAATAAATGAAATGAAATGTATCACTAATTATTTAATGTTTCTTGTCTGTTTCAGTCTGTTTAACATTATGATGTTTGCCGATAAGCAGCATGACTCAGCGCTATGACATGAGCACTGCTTGCTGACAAGGTGCAGCAAAGGATGCTGGGAAACACGAAGCGTTTTTTTGGCAGCGCCGAAGACAAAGAGGGCGAGGATGAGGAGGACGAGGATGAGCGATTAAAGAGATTGAAACAAAATGGAATGATCGATATGGGAGACAAGGAACACCAGACCCGGGGCGGACGCAAATCGGATGGATCCAAACCGGCGGCCGTAGTGATTGGATGGCAGAGAGGAGAGAGGCAGCCCAGGGCCGTTAACTCCGCCCAAAGAGGAATCCCGCATTTACCCAGTCAGCCAACTCTTTATCATCAGACAACCAATCAGCCACTGTATCACTCGGTCTTGACCAATCAGCAGGCCCGGCGGCGTCTGATGGAGCGCAGCATGACCACAGTCACGCCTGTGGAAGACTCGCAGTTTGCTGTGATTGTGTTTCGCATCGGTATCCCTGACATCAAACAAACGGTCTGTGCATCAGTCTTCACACACACATTCACATACACTCCCAATCTGTGCATTTTATCAATGTATATATTTTTATTATAAAAATTGTGTCAAATCAATAGAAATAAGAATTTAAAATACATTACATTAATACATAAATAGGACCACAATTAATCCTATTGTTGTTGTTCATTAATAACATTAATATATTCTTTTTTGTGAATATGGTGTTTTATGAAATTAAATCTTTTATAATTCATTATTTTATTATAATTAATTATTCATATTTAGCTGCAGTTAATTTAAAATGGACATATTAATAGTTGATAATCCATAAGATTATGGAATAAAATAAATAAAATAAAATAAAATACAATTTTTAGTAGTTTTTGGGAAATTATTATGTCAAATAAATAGAAATAAAAATTATTTAAAACTGGTTCTATTATTATTATTATTATTATTATTATTATTATTATTATTATAGATATAGTTGGTTTTTGTGATTTATGGGAACTCTCAATAGGTGTAACAGTGTTTCTACTGTACAGACTGTATGTGGTATTGCCCTACACCTAAACCTACCCCTTACAGGAAACACCATTTAGTATGTTTTTTAAGCCTTTTGAATTACGGGGACACTGAAAATGTTCTCATAAATCACCTTCATATTGTAATACCTATGTCATACCCATGTCATTATACAATTTTGTGTCCTCATAAACCACATAAACATGCATACACTGTACAGTAAACAGTAAATGTTTCTTATGAACTTCTTAAATCTTCAAAGAAACACACACACACACAAACACTTTAATATACTCCTGCTCTGTTGTGTCTCCCAAGGTTATTGTGGGAGGGATCGAGACATTAGAAGAAAATTAAAAAATAAATTCATTCAGGGGGAGAAAAGAGGAACATGGGACTCTGGAGGAATATTTACTGCGTTTGTATATTAGTGTGTGTGTCAAGCTATTCTGGGGAAAATAAACACATACACACACACACTGAGCTTGAGTTTCTCTGGTAATTTGTGTGGGAGCTCTGACCTGATTTAATGTCAAAATCGCTCTCATCTAAACTCATCTCAACTCCTGACTCAATTAGCAGCTCAATCACAGCACATTAACAATCCCCAGATAAAGCTGCATATCATGAGGTTTGCTATTGGATTTTAATAAGAAGGATGGTTTATGGTTTACAGTACACCAGAAACCAGTTTTAAAGCTTTTGAAAAGTGATTAAGTTCCAGTGCAAATGACACAAAAATGTGTTACATTATACGTGCTCAACAAGTGTCATTAATATTTTAAACATTACAAAAATTTTCAGGTTCAGTATGATCTTTGTGTCACGATCAGCTGATGTGCCAGTCCAGCTCTGGATGTGTCTCTGTCTTACGTGCCCTTGTGATCTTTGTTGTGCCATGTGCTCTGTTTATTTAACTGTCAGCTTCCTCGTGTCTGCTCCTCGTTTGTAACCCCGCCCTCTCATCAGTGTTTCATTCTCTTCCAGTCGTGTTTTGTCCAGGTGTATTTGATTAGTCCATGTATAAATACCACGTCCCATGTCTTGTATCTTTGTCTGTCGTTAACCTTGCATGTTGGTTTGTCTCACTTGCTTTGCTTGACGCACATTCCTGGTTGTTCTTGTTCGTTGTTTTATTAAATATCTGTTCATTGGATACAGACCACAAGGAAGATGGCGTTCCCTGCGAACGCGCACATCTTCGCGGATTTCGGCTCCCGACTCCCTGGCTCCCGTTTGGCCATCCGGCGCAGTCTGCCCCAAGATCGCGCTGTATCACCGAGCCGCGGGAGGCGGTTTCAGTCCCGTTTCCATGATCGGGACCATTGTATAAAGCCGCGGTCCCGAGTGCACCGCCAGCGATCTCCTCACTAGAGGAGGCGATGAAGATCAAGTCCATATTCGAGCTCGCGTTCAAAATGGCGGCCGTAGAAGTGGACACCAATCCAACCTCAGGGATGCCAGCACCGCCGAAATCCCTCGCGGTTCCCAGCACGGCAATAGGATGGCCAGCTCCAGCAAATCCCCCGCAGTTCCCAAACAACAAAATACGTTTTTTTAATCCTGTTTTACAGTGAGAAGGGCCGTGTACACTCCAGCCAGTGCGGTTGCCAAAGCTGTCAAAAGAACTTGCAGTCTCTAAACCGCAAATTACGGGTCCCAGCCCCATTTCACGGTGTAGCAAGCTGTGTAGATCACAGTTGGTCCCGGTTTGCTCAACCTAGTGCACTGTTTACAGCCCAGTCGGTACCGGTTACACAGCCAGGAGTACTGTATGCTGCTCTGTCGGTTCAGGTTTTTCAAGGCCAGAACCTTCAGAGCCCGTGGGTGGCTCAGAAACCCCTGTGGGTTCACTTATGGTTGCAGAACCTCTGGAGATGTCGGTGTCAGCCGTAGAATCTCCAGAGGCCCCATTCGTGGTTGCTCAACCCATGGAGGTATCTGGGTCACGGTCCAGATGGTTCAGTAGGGTGCTTCCACAATCAGTCCAACTCCGAAGGGCACATTCATTGTCAGTTTGGTCTCGGAGGGCATTATCACAATCTGTTCAGTCTCGAAGGGTGTTTTCCCAGTCGATCCAACCTAGAAGGGTGCGCTATCAGTCTGTTTGGTCCTCGTGGGCGCCATGTCTGTATAATCAGCCTAGAGGAGCGCCAGCACAGCCTGTTAAGTTTCAGAGTTTGCGTTCATTGTTTGTTTGGTCCCAGAGGGCGCAAAAAGTCAGTCTGTTCAGCCCAGGAGGGTGTTTTCACTGTCTATCTGGTCTCAGAGGGCGTACTCACAGTATAGTCAGTCGGGAAGGGCGCTATCACTCACTGTTGGTAAGAGGAGGGCACATCTACTGTCTGTGTGGTCCCCAAGGGTGCAAAAGCTATTTGTTCAACCCAAGAGGGTGCAGTCACAGCCTGCTCGGCCCCGGAGGGCATCATTATCGTTGCCTGTTCGGCCCCGGAGGGCATTATCAGAGACTGTTCGGTCTAGGAGGACGTTGTCGCTGATGGTTCTGCCTCGGAGGGTACTACAGTCATCTGCTCCACTGGAGGGCTCTCGAACTGTCTGGTTGGCCCTGGAGGGCATGGTTGTGGTCTGGTCGACCTAGGTAGGCTTTCCCGCCATCTGCACCGCCCTGGAGGAGGACTGTGACATCACGCCCTCCCGCCAACAGGTCTGCCTAAGTGGTCATCCCCGCTGTCTGCTCCGCCCTGGAGGGCGCTCCTGCCATCTGGTCTGGTCCCTGGAGGGCACATTAACTGTTTGATCGGCTCAGGAGAGCATCATCACTGCCTGGGAGGCCCAGGTGGTCCCCTCGACCATTTGCTCCACCTTGGAGGGCGTCTGTTCCACCCTCAACCCATCACTCAAGTGGGCTTCTCCGCGGTCTGCCCCGCACCGGGAGGTCGTTCCTGCCGGCTCCTAGAGGGGGGGCTATGTCACGATCAGCTGATGTGCCAGTCCAGCTCTGGATGGCACTTCAGCTATTCATGAACTTTATGTGTCTTACGTGCCTCTCATCAGTGTTTCATTCTCTTCCAGTCGTGTTTTGTCCAGGTGTATTTGATTAGTCCATGTATAAAAACCATGTCCCATGTCTTGTATCTTTGTCTGTCGTTAACGTTGCATGTTGGTTTGTCTCACTTGCTTGACGCACATTCCCCGTTGTTCTTGTTCTTTGTTTTATTAAATATCTGTTCATTGGATTCTTGCTTCTGTGTCCTCTCTTGAGCTGTCAGTCGTGACACTTTGACATGTTGTTGCAGAAAATGATTACAACATACTGCATATAAATATATACAGTGTCATTTTAATTATTTTAAATATGTTTAATTTAATATTTTAATAATTGTTTAATCACAGAAAATTATTTGTTTACAATAATGAGTTTGTAACATTTTAATAATATCCAGTAAGTAATATTACTTTTTTGTATCTTTGACATTCTCTTATAGTTTTTGTTAATATTTTAAATATTGTATTTTCTAAATATTGCTTATTTTCTGTTTTCACTTACATTTTACCTTGTTTAAGTGATTTTTGCCGTTTTTGGCTTTTTTAAAAAATAATGTTACAAAATGATGCATATATTATTTATATATGAATGAATGTATTGAAATATTTTATAATTGTTTAATTTAAAAAAATGTTTTATTAGTTTTAGTGTGTTTAATCTGTTTGTTTTTTTACTTCAATTATATGATAAGACGTGGCCTTGCAGCCATCTAAAATAAAACACGTTTAGGTTTTTTATATTTAATTTAACAAATTTTAATGGATTTATAGTTTTTTTATGCATTTACAATGAAAATGTTGCATGCAGATGAGGTTGCACATTTCAGCTTGTAAACCTCAAATGTTACTGTTAGAATGTTGAATGTCAAAATGAAATTCATCTTTACAGTAATGTATTTACCTCTATTGTAAATACATTACTGTAAAGATGAATTTCATGAGTTCTGAGTCTGTGGTGAACGACCGCACATCACAGATGCCTTCCATAGAGCTGAAAGTTATTTTGAACTTTAAATCCGGTTCAATCTGTTGTTCTTATGAACTTGTTTTCTCTCTCTCTCTTCGTCTGCAGAAGTGTTTGCGGTTTGATCCCGATTCAAGCGTTTGGAGCGCGAAGCAGCAGATTATTTGTTCTCTCAGCGAGTCGTTGTGGGACGTTTACAATTACGGCCTCTTCCAGCCAGCTGGAGACGGACGAGATGCCAAGTTCCTGGAGGAGGAGCGCTTGCTTCGAGAGTTCGCCCAGTCCCTGGAGAAGGGGGTGCCCTATCTGGAGGTGCTGTGGAGGATCTGACATCACAGGCTCACAAACACAATCACTTTGTGAATGCACCTGAAACCCCATAACAAAAAAACCTGTACATTTTCTCCATCTGTGACCTAGTAATAATAATAATAATAATTATGCAGGCCATTTAACTCTTGTTGAGCCTACAGGGGCAAGTTGTCACTATAGGAACCTGGTGTTTTATTGACAGCTGAGAAGAATATCTGGGAACACTTACGATAACAAATACTTCTAAAGTCTCTTTATTTCAACATTTACTAATAAATGAATAAACTCAAAAGTTTTATCTTTTAATATTTTATTATATCGGTACCTTTTAATACAAATATATTTAACGGACCTAAGTTAACATTAACAATGGATACTTACATTTTTCTTGTCCTGTTCTAAGTTTATTAAACACGGTAACAGATGTATTGCTACCTTTTCTTCATTTTTATTTAATGCATTGACAAAATAATTGAACCATTTGAGCATGCATATATTTATATGCAGGGAGTCTGTGTCTTTGTGCATTTCTTTGTGTGGGTATGTCCTTTGCCCACTTGTTTTCCATCTTGGTGGAATGACTGCTGTCTATAGCCTTTCCCCCACAAGAATCTTTTCACATTCAAAACATTAAAGCTATAGAAATGTAATCAGAGAATGCAATTAAATAATTTGTCACAAACTACATGTAAATAACAATGCCATTAATGCATTTATCAAATTATAAAGAATCATCCTTGTTTGATAGAAAACATATTTTTCTAAAATAAACAATTCCTCCGATTGACCTCAGCATCTGCTTGTGGCTGAGCTGCAGTCGTATTGTTCATGCAGTCCTTCTGGCAAGATGTGAAGAGCTTCTTCCTTATTTCCTTTCAATATCTTCTTAAGCAAATCACAATAGCCAATCCTTATTTGTGTGAAAAATAACCCTTAACGTCTTGCCCTGTGTCCCATCTTTTGATAAACAAAACAAACAACTTTCTGATCTTTCCACCTTTTTCCAAGCAATGCCTTGTTATGTGACCATATTTCCCACATGCATTGGTCTCTGATGGAAACCATCTGAAATTCTAGAACATTCTCTTCTGCAAAAGGCAGCATTCTGCAGCTTTCATTTGACTTTTTTGCATTGAAATACTGAGTCATTGTAAAAACGATGCGCTCATATGGTGTATTTACATCTACATGCATAGCAGTGGCTTCTCGCATGTGTGAACTACTCAAACATTAGGTTTTATTTAGTTGCAATGGGCAAACCCCTGTAACAGCTAAACATTTCCCACAACTTGGTGATATGCTAGAGGATTTGCGTTGTAATCTCTTTCTCAAGTTCACCAAATCAGTCCCAGCAAGTCTTAAGTACAGCTTCTCTCCTTGTACCTTTGTCTGCTGTCTTGTCTTTGTCACAAACTTCTGGTGAGAGACTAGTTAATGAGAAAGATCAGAAGAATTCTGCAAGCATCTTTGTCTGACACACTGTAAACCTCCGCTATCTTCTACAGTTTCGACAAAAAAAAAATGTTGTCAGGCTCAAAAGTACTTACTGCTGCAACAATACGTTGAAGACAGCTGTCTAACAGCTTGACCATTTTCAGTTTTTTGACCAAGAACCCTCTTATTTCCATTTCTATTTCCAGTCTGTCGGAAACCTCACCGAATCATCTGAAGAATTATGTTGTTGACTAAGGGCTTCCTTGCAGTTCTTCTCATCATATTCAGAATTGGATTGTATAGCTGTCCCTTCATACAAACTTCTTAATGTTTGCCTCTCTGTTTCAGATTCTGAAATTGTTTTGTTTTTTTCAAAATGATCTTTTCCGCCCCACAATTTCTCAATGACATGACATAGCTTGGGAATTCAGCAATTTGGTTTCTGTTTTAATTTCTTTTACTCTTTTCTTGAGTTGAGGCAAGAACAACTTGAAAGGCATTCGCAACTTTTCTCATATCTGTCACTTCTTTGCAAATGGCCACACTCAGTGTGACTTTACACTTCACTAAACCGTTAAAAATGCAAAACGATCACACTAAAACCACACTCCTTTGGGTTTTATGGTATGTTTTACTTAGCCACAGTACGCCGGGTAAATCAACTTTAAACTTCACTGACTCATTACACTATCAACTATGTTATACACTATCACAGTAAAATAAAATAAAATAAAATTTTACATTTCAATTTTACATTTCAATTTTAAATTTAATTACTGCATGACATTTCAAGTTTCAAGGCGTGATGCATTTGCATCAAACAGTCCCATTGTCTATTTTGACCATTTCTTCCTCTCTTCCTGGCGTCTGTAACTTACAGTTCAGATACAAGACACGGGTCTACAAACAGACAAACCTGGATGAGAAACAACTAGCGAAGCTACACACCAAGGTAAATATGAGCAAACAAAAAAAAGCTTCCAAAAGAGAGCAAAGCTTTTTGTACAAATGGTCTTTTGTGGAAAGGTGGATGTGTTTTACACGAAGGAGGTGAAGTGTCTGTGCGTGTCTCCCTCTACAGGCCAATCTGAAGAGGTTCCTGGATTATGTTCATGGCGGAGCTGTGGAGAAGTTGAGTAAAGCTCTGGAGAAAGGACTGGACCCCAACTACCACGACACTGAGAGCGGAGGTGAGACTGTGTGAGGCCTCAGCAGTCATTTGGGAGTCTACTGATGGTACTTTTGAAAATATGTCTAGACAAACTTATTTGGATCTTGCAGAAAGCTCTTCATGTGTTAGCATTACTTAACTACATCAGTTAACATGAACAATCAAAGAAGAAATACTGCTAGAGCATTAGTTAATGTTCTTTTCAGCTATTGCTAAAACTTTATATCTTTTAATAATATAATTTAATGAGCTTTAGTTTTATTAACTAATATTAATACAGATTATAACATGCTGTAACAGATGTGTTGCTTATTCTAAGTTCATGTTAATACATTAACTAACATGGTCTAATAGGACTTTATTGTAATATGTATTTAATAAACATTAAATACATTTAAAATAATAATTTTATTTCAGCTAGCTGCCAAAATAACATTTCTCATTTTCATTTAAAATACTAAAATATATTTAAAAGATTTTTTGTGTGTTTTTGTCATTTTTATATATATATTTTACCATGTAAAAAAAAGCAAAGGAAAAAATGACTAAAACTTAACTATATAAAGCTTAATTTAATTCTGAATCTTTGCAGAAACTGTAATAGTATAGCCTGGAGGTTACAGCAGTTTTTTTCCTTTTGTTATGTTATGGTAGATGTAGATTGAATGAAGAATATGCTTAAACCTTTGACATTTTCAGTTCAGATGAGCATCATTGTGTGGCAAACATTTCCCTGTCAGAATCTTCTCCTTTCATTGACCTTCGACTCAAAGCTGATTATGTTCATGATGAGTCTGTTCTCATGATCTCTTGTGCTTTTCATTTGAAGGATGCTTTTTATTTGATGTGACATTCATCGCACTAATTGCTGCGACGTTCTGGAATAAGCAGGAGTTTAGTATTTAGCTCGCAGGCGCTATGATGTCATCGTCATATCGCTGCAGCTCATTGGTCAGTTGTAATTGAGAGGATGCTTTTTATGTTTGTGGTTGCAACCTTAGTTAACCATATTTAGTGAGCTGAATGCTGCTCTGTAAGACAAAAACAAGCAGAAAAAACGGACAGTGTCCTGACAGAAAATCACCAAATTATTGCAAAATGTAACTTTTATAAAGAGTATCTTCTTTGCTTTTAAAACGTTGTAACTTGAGGGATTTTGTCTAAACACAAACAGCTTGTAAAATAGAAAGGAAAGCTTCTTCTGTAGCTGTAATGTCAGTATGTGTTTTCATCTGTTTCTCAGAGACTCCTCTGACTCTGGCGGTTCAGGGCAGTCTGAGCGTGGAAGGGATTCGTGTTCTGGTGCTGAACGGGGCTCATGTGGATTTCAGATCCAGAGACGGACTAACACCCCTCCATAAAGCAGTCAGAGCGCACAACCAATCCGCACTGATGGTACAAACACATGCAGTTCATTTACAGAACGATAGAACAAAATGCAGTTAAAGCAATAGTTCACCCAAAAACTGAAATTTGCTGAAAATGTACTCACCCTCAGACAATCAAAGATGTAGATGAGGTTGTTTCTTCTTCAGATTTGGAGAAATGTAGAATTGCATCACTTTCTCACTAATAGATACCCTGCAGTGAATGGGTGCCGTCAGAATGATAGTCCAAAAGGGGGATAATAACATCACAATAATCCACAGCACTCCAGTCCATCAATGATGAGTCACTAAATATGAGTCCTCTATGCATAATTTGGTTTTATTCATAGGAAAGAGTCATCTGGTCTGAATCAGAAGAGAAATCTGCACAAATCAGTCACTCCAAAACAGCTCTAAATAAAGGAGAATGACTTTTTCACTGGAGCGTTATTACGTATTCTGGATTTATATTTTGGCCAGAATCAATAGTTAATAGTTACAAATATCTTCAAAATTGATTTGTTTCTTATGAAGATGACATTTTTTGGCTTCAAAAGACATTAACTGATGGACTGGAGTGGTGTGCATTATTGTGATGTTTTTATCAGCAGTTTGGATTCTGACGGCACCCCTTCACTGCAGAGCATCCATTGCTGAGGAAATGCTACAATCTGTTTCCATGCAAAATCAAACTCATTTAGGATGGCCTGAGGATGAGTAAATTGTCAACACTCTCCTTAAACAGCACTTAGCTCTATTTACAGGTTCAATTGATGATGACAACTGCAAAAGATGTATTGTTTTTGTAAATCTTCATGCGCTTAACTCTTGAACTCCTCCCCAGGCGCTGCTGTCTTTGGGAGCTTCTCCAGATTATCGAGACCGCTGTGGTCTGACGCCGCTGTACCACTCGGTGCTGACAGGAGGCGAAACATCCTGCTGCGAAACTCTGCTGTACTACAGAGCACGGCTCGGCGTCAGAGACGAGAACGGCTGGGACGAGTCACACCAGGTGTGTTAACCGTCTTAAACACAAGACAATAAAATACATGTCAAAGCGTGTGTCTGTTTAGTTTATATACACATCATTCTCATATCTTTTTTTAGTTCTCTCCACATCTCTCTATGTGGCCCCACAATATGTGTAATATTGATTTGAGTGACATGCTAGTCTCTCATACTGTAATGGATCACGGTTGGAGAGGGCCACAGAGGGGCGGTTTGTAACACATACCCTACACCTTCTTGTTTCTAAACACCTGTTTTGTGGATGTTTCATCCTGGTCATCACTGTGTCTGTATTTGTAAGCACCTGGACTTTGTGCATCCTCTGTAGAAGATCTTTACCTTTATTCTCATTACACAGCAAAAAAAAAAAAAATGCTACAAATGTGTCGTGGCATTATAATGGGTTGCAATGCTAAACGCAAGCACTAAAATGCAGCTATACATGTTATTAACTTAATCATGCTTGTCAGTTGTTTAAAAACAACTGAGTTGTTACTGTTTACTAATTCTATTAAATAGAGGTGCTATGGTTTGCTTAAATTATTCAGAAGAATTTAAATTAAGCTTAATGAATTCTTTTAATAAATGTCATTTAATAAATTATTAATTCATTTTGTAATATTTATATTTATTTTAGAAATTCTACAGCGCTTTGGGACATTGTGTGCTTTATAAATGAATTTTTATTTCCTGTTATTTAATTTGAAATAATGACATAAATTACAGCTGAAATAAAATTAATTAAACTTTATATATATTTATATAACTGCACATAATAAAATTACTCAAATGTAAATAATACAAAACATAAATTAAGTGCTAAAGTTACTAAAATCGTAAATACATAAATCTGAATTAAAAAAGTCATTTAAAATATTTAAAATAAATGGATAAAAACAATTATAGCACATAATAACATTACTGAAACTTCAGTAATATAAAAAAATCTTAGAAATAAATCATATTTAACGCTGAAAGGAATATACATTTTTAAAACATGCTAAAAATGATGCAGTAAGTGCTTTGCTTTAAGGCAGAACAGTGATATAGAAATAGATATAACCACTACACCACCACACCACCGACGTCACTGAGCATTTCTGTCAGCAAACCCACTGTGAGCGAAACCACATGAATCCTGCAGACCAATCACAGTTCAGAACAGACATGTCTACAGGTTTAGGTGCTTGTGAATCATCTGTCAGACACTGCCCATAGTCCTCCGCTGTCTGTGTCTCTCTCTCTCTCCATAGATCAGACATGAAGAGGCGTTTGCAGAGGTTGAAGTTCACAGGTACCCATCTCTCATCTCTCATTTCATTCATCGTCTTCTGCTGTCTGTCTGTTGCCTGGTTTCTCTTTTTAATTCTCTGCTCTTTTCTCTTTCCTTTCTAAGCTGTTTGAGTACAAAAATATATGAATATATTCATTTTCCCCTACCACCTACAGTACCTGCCTGTTCCCCACACACAATGGTACCATGGTCCGACTCCCACAACACCCTGAGAGCACAATGATTATGCATATATGTATATAAGAGATTTCATTGTGTGCTTCTGGCCCATAAACATAACAATCAGGAGAAACTTCAAAATCATAAAATGGGATTTTTAATAACCAGCATTGAATATCTATAAAGCAGTAGTTAAAGTTAAAACTGAAACATTAAGTAACTTTTTTGTTATTTAAAATAAACTGGGCAAAAAAAAGATTATTTATTTATTTATTTTTAATAACAAAATATATGTATATAATTTTCCTTTAGTTTAACATGAAAAAGAAATATAAAATATATAAAAGCTACATAGATAAATAACAAATAATTATTTTATGAGAAACTAAGTAATTATTAAAAAGTAATTAAATGAAAATTGATTATAAAAATACAAGTAAATATTTTTTTTAAGTATATAACAACAAAATCCAAGTTATCTATATAATAAAAAAAGCTAAAAAAAATAAAATTAATAATATAAAAAAATAATAATTACAGTAAAAGATATAAAAAAAAACTATAATAGCATATAAAATAATGCAGGGGCAAAGTGATCGATTAAATCTATTGAAAAATAAAAATAAATAAATGTGAGAAAAAAAAAACAATAAAATTACTGAACAATAAAAAATTACAATAAATAAACAATTAAATTACTTATTATCTAATTTATAATATTAAAATAATATAAAACTATGAGTCTTTAGCTAAAATTAAAAGGAAAGCGGAGAGGAAAAATAAATGAATAAATAAATTAAAGCAGATTGTGGTAATACTGTGTTAATATATTCATAATCAACAATAATGTACATTTGGGGTGGAAAAACCTTATAGAACACGTATATCATAAATTTAGGCTCAGCAGTAAGATTCAGTATTCACCTCCAACACTTTCTGACCTCTTTACTGCCCTCTTATGGTTGTCCCTTTTTTCTTGTTCTGACTTTTTCTCCTCAAGTGGATGTGTGATGCGGTCTTGTTTCTTTAACTTCTGTTTTGTTCACTCAACTGCAGGCGTGTCAGCACGGATTCGCCCAACACTTAGAACACCTTCTGTTCTACAGGGCAGACACCACTTCCCAGAATGCATCAGGAAACACTGCCCTCCACATATGTGCCCTTTACAACAAGGTAATCTGACAGTAAATACAGATGTGTGACTGGTGGGTTTACCTTGTTCAAGTGTAGCCCAGTCTTCTGTATTAATTACTATAGTTGTTTTTACATTTTTTTTTTATATTTAATTAAACGTTTTTAAGTTTAAACGTTTTAATTTTAGTTAAGTTTAGTTAAGTTTTTAATTTTAGTGTCAGTGATGCCAGATCTTCATAGAAAAAAAAACAACAAAAAGGACAAGCACAAAAAACACTAAAACATCCAAATGCTTCTATAATGTATAGCATATCCACAACAGACCACTTAAATCGAAGGAGAAAACGTTTCTTTAGCCAAAAAAAAGGCAGATCCCAAAAGGCAAATTCTGACTGCTGTTCCGTACACACAGCGATAATTTGTGGGATTCAGTCCTGAAACTTGCTGCTGCAGTGTGTACTTGATTTAAGAATCTCCTCTGCCCAATCAGGAGAGCTGCGCCCGGGTCCTTCTGTACCGAGGAGCCAGTAAAGAGATGAAGAATAAACATGGTCAAACCCCCTTCCAGGTATCTGTGTATTAAGAGTTTTCGTTCAAATGACTTGCTTTACTGTACATGCATGGAGGATATTTCAGCACTGTAGGCTACAGATCTTAGAATGGCAAAGATTGGGCTCATATTAAAGGCTATTGCAATGCTGTTGTTGGCAGGTTGCTGTGATGTCTGGTCACTTTGAACTCGGAGAAATCATCAAAAATCACAATGATGCAGATGTTGGTAAGTGTACTTTTAAAATTTGCGCAATGGCTGAAAGAATTAAGATTAATATAGTTAAATTCCAAAATCTAGCTTGTGCAGGTAGTACTTTTAAAAAAATAAATTTTTGTGGCCAACAAAAAATGATAAAAAAAAATTAAGTGCTCATCAACTGTAATTTAATCGAATTAAAATGTACCATTTAACACGATTGTGTATTTTTAATTTGTACTTATTAGTATTAACTGAAGGTAAATCTACCAGTTTTAATTCATTATTAAAATCTATCAAGCATACTTGATAATTAAAATAAAGCTAACATAAAAAACTAAATATAAAATAAAAAACCTTTAAATGTAAAACTTATGAACTTAATAAAAACCATATAAAACTTAATAACAAAATAAAACTGGTTAAGGTACTAAGATATATATGCATAATAACACAATACAGCAAATACACATGTATTATGTAACTAAAACTGTTACTGTGGTTCATTGTTTAACAGCACTTACAAAGCGCTTAACCACATTAACCTCCACTACTAAACACAAGTCTTTCCAAATCACTTGCTTGTGAAGTTCCTTTGAAGGCAGCTGCCTATCATCTTTTGGAACAGAGCCCATCTCTGTATAATCTTTTATTCTTTTCCAATCAGTTCCATTTTTAGAAACTCCCAAATACGCTCCTCTCTTTATGGACGGTATGTTGAATCAAGCCATCACGACCGGCCTTCAGCATCCTTATCCACTGCTCCGAGCCAAGAGCGAGAACACGATGACCACGCTCATGGATCCCGTAGTGCTGCCCGCCGCTGCCGCCAGCATGCCACCTGCTCAGGTAACCCTTCACCCCCTGCTGGCCATCAGGGGAACTCTCCAGCACTGGCATCAGTCCGCAAATCAGGCCTTTTCTCTGCTTTCAATCAGACCCAGCGCCGGGCCTCTTTCGCTTTGAGGAGCTCCAGCAGCCCCCGCGGAGCCCGAACCCGATCCCCGTCCCGAGGGAGAGAGGGAGGAGAGACGGAGGAAAGGCAGCAGAAACAACGAGGCAGACAGGGGTGAGTTTAGGTAGCGACATCTGTCTCTGGTGACCGTTTTGATGTCTAAAAAAAGGCCTAAAATGTGCAAAGCTTACAAAAGAAACGTCACGTCTTGTAAATAATAATGTAAATAATACTATGGGAAGGTCTCCGTTTTGGTAAAAATGTCAGATTCAAAGGCGACGCATTGTATTTGTTGTAAATGTGATGATAATTTTAATAATTAAATCCTGTAAAAGATTATTTATTAAGTTAATAGGGTTCATAGTTAAGTTAATACATAAGTTCATTTACTTATTTATTAAAAGTCCCTAAAAACCCTAGAAATTGTAATTCGTAAATTCAAAATTGAGTATAATTGAGTATGAATTAAACAATTCACTAAACTAGATAAATTAATCAAACAAAGGCATAAATAATAATACAAAAATTATAATTTTATATTGAAATAAAAAAATTAAATGTTAAAGAGAATACAATCAATAAATAATCATAATACGAGATTTAAAATAAAATAATTAAAATGAGAAAAATAAAGAGAAAAATAAATAAATAAAAAGTGAATAAAAAAGCAACGCGAAATAAATAAATAAATAAATAAATAAATAACACAGCTAAAAGTACAATATAAAGAGTATATTACTAATAATAATTACTAGTGCTGTCAAATCTTAAATCGCATCCAAAATATTTTTTTTGTTTACATAATAAATGTATGTGACTGTGTATATTTAATTTGTATATGTAAATACATAAACAGTATATATTTTTAAATATTTACGTCTATACGTTTATATATTTATATTAGTATATTTTATATTATAGAAGTATATTTAATATATAAACATTTGTTTTTCTTTATATATACATTATAAATATACACATTATACACTCATATATTGTGTAAACAAAAACGATTAATCACTTGACAGCACTAAACGTTTTCAAAAACTGACTTCCTAGTAAACGTATTTATCTATTATTGCATCACTTTGTCTCTTTCCTGGAAGAGCTGCAGTATTGTGGTAAATGTTAGAAGCGCACTAGTTTAGTTACTTGATGATGACAGACTGCACAGATCTTCCTGACGGGGAAGAAGAGGTCAGGCTGTGCTGCAGAATCAATCAGCAGCTCTCAGCAGGCCCTAGAGCACACCGAACCAGAGCAGCTCCTGCTGATGATGAGCTGCTTTTTGAGCCAAGTTCAAACTGATGGAAATGAGAATCACCTTAGGGAATCATAAATTAATAAATGAATTTCCCAGGATGCCTCTGGGTTGTAATTACGTTTGTTTTCTTTCAATTTACACTGTCGTTTGATTTCAGTGCTGGTAAACGTCTCTTTGGTGAGCAAACAATCTCAACCTGTCAGGAACTTTTCCGGGTCAAATTTGACACCGAAATCAAAAGAGAACGATATGTTGCTTTTAGCAAACAACATTAATTCATTAATGTAATATAAAATACTATAATACATTTAGGTATTTAACAAGTTTGCGGTTGGTTAATGGTCAAAAAATAGAGCGTTTTATCTTAATTGTTTTCATTGTAGAAGTATGTCCTGTATGTAATAAAAAAACATTTTTAATATCTGTTACATTTCATTTTCCATTTTCTGTTGTATTGCCTTTAATTGAATTTTAAAAAAGCAAACAACAATCTAAAAAACATTGTATTATAATAACAATACAATGCTTATTGTTGTTAACTTAAAAAAAAATATATATATATTTGCATGCACATATATTAGTGCTGTTAAATGCTTATTAATCACATCCATAATATGTTTTTGTTTACATAATATATGTGTGTGTTTATATATGTTGCCTATAAATAAATGCACACACATACAGCATTTATAAATGACATGTATTTACGAGTATATACTTATATGCATAAAAGTATGTATACAGGTCCTTTTCAAAAAATGATCATATTGTGATGAAGTTCATTATTTTCTGTAATGTACTGATAAACATTAGACTTTCATATATTTTAGATTCATTACA
>JAUYWG010000064.1:16425612-16451062 GCA_034779775.1 Enteromius afrohamiltoni | reverse complement strand
GAGAGAGAGCGAGAGAGGCAGATGGATGCTCTGAAGAGGTAGCAGACAGACTGTTGAGCAGAATCAATGTCTTCATATACAGTATATATCATCTGTATGTACGTGTGTGTGTGTACAGTCTGGTCTTTTATCGTAAATCAGATCCCTCTCTCTCTTAGTGTGTGTGTGTGTGTATGTGTCTATACATGTGTATTTGAGTCGTGAATGTGGCTGTCATTGTACGTACGGCGGCGACACATCAGAAAACATTTTTTTGATGTGCATGTGTGTGTTGTAAATGAGTTCTTGTGACATGTATGTGTGTTTTTGAGTCATTGAAAGGGTATGAGTCACTATGGGTGTATGCATGCATGCGTGTGTGTGTGTTTGTATGAAACACACAGTACATCATAGAAAGTTGTGATGCTGCGGGGTTGATCAAATATGGCATGAACGTGTGTGTCTCGCTGGCGTATCGTCATTTATGCATCACTATCTTTCCCGCTGTCATTCCTACACAGATGCGATATGTAATGCCGCTGGGAACGGCGTTTAAGTAGGAAAATGCTGCTGCCGGCTTGGATTAAAATTCGAGACAGATCAACTTCTTGAAAATGGGCAAACTTGTCATGTGAGGATTTTGTAATGATATCGTAATTGCAATAAAAGGAAAGCGTTCGGCTCAAGATTAAGGTGTTAAATTGCAATCTTTTTTTTCCGGTGATGAAAACTGAACTTTGTTTTTGCGTCGCTGAGAATCTAGATTTTTGATAACTGTGGCATTCATGTTTTTCTTACCTTTTGAAGTTTTGGTTTGGGTTCATTTCTGATTAGCTTTACAGAAGTCTGTTAGTTAAGTAGATGTTGCCACAGTATATTATAGTGATGCTGTTGTGATGTGAAACAGATAAAGTGGATATGTGATTGTATGCATTTAAAGAGTTGTTTGAACAATATTTTATTCCAACACAGATGCAATGAGTTGAACTGCATTTAAGGTTTAAAATATGAGACTTATCAAATTGGGCAAAACTGTCATATGAAGGTTTTTTAATGGAAAGCTCACGGAAAAAATGCTTAGCTGAAGTTTAAAGTATTAAGTAGTCATCTTCTTTAGTAAGTTGGACTTGTTTTAGTTTCCCATCGCTGCTGGGTGTTGTGATGCTCCTAGATTTATCAGATGAGGCATAAATATGTGCAGATTTTGTAGACTTTTGTAGTATCGTTTTTGGTTTTTGGGTTCATCATTAGTCTAATCTCATATTTTATATCATTAGGAAATCGGGGTTTATAATTGGTTAAAGTAATTGACGTTTTTAATTGACTAAAATTGTTTTCCTTTTGTAGCAGGGTTTTGGTTTTTCGCTTATAAGTAGCTTTTTATAAGAAGTGCAGAGCACAGTTTGTCGTCTGCAGTGATGCATAGATTACTTACACATTGTAATCGAATTACATTGACACAAATTGCGGTCAGTAGGGAACGGAATGGCATTATTGATATAAAAGCACAGAGAAGTAACATATATTCCATTATTTGTTGTCAACACCAAGAAATGCGTTAAAAACATTATATCAATCCAAGGTTTCCCAAACTGGGGCAAATGAAGTAACTGCAAATGGTTTATGAGCTGAAGAAAAGATAATCTAATTCATATGTAAAATTAAAAAGAATATTTCATAGTCATATAATCCATAAAAAGATGAAATAATAGTGTCACATTTTTTTATTGTCACTGAGATATTGCTAGTAAATTTAACAAATAAGAAAACAGAAATTAAACGTATAAAAAGGTAAGTAGTGTTTAAATGCTTTTTGTAAGCTACTTATCTTAAAAAAATATATTTAAACAGAGTGTAATGATGCATATGCATGCATTTAAATGGATGGTTGCTCAGTCCAAACATATCATCATTATGCATCACAATATTTTCCCTGTCAGTCAGGTACAGCTGATATGTTTGTTGTTACTGTAGATAACGTTAAACCCCGTGCTTGCCAATTCTGTGGGTCGTCAGTATTTCTGTGCTGTATCTATGATGGATGTGGAAGAACATAAGGACAGCAGTATCGCAGTATGCATGTAATGTGAAAAAATGAAAGGGTTAGTTCACCCAAAAAAAGAAAATTCTTTCATTCGTGACTTACCCTTACGTCGATCCAAACCCGTAAGATTTTCGTTCATCTTCAGTAGGGCTGGGCGAGTTAACGTGCGTTAGGTCAGTAAAGCCGGTTCTTTGATTAGCTGTCTATAAAATCAGCAGCAGTCGATACCCAGAGCCGTAGATCACTGGTGAGCTACACAATATTGTCTTCGGAATCTGACACCATTCCTTTCCGACGTAGCTCGTCGGTAGACCGCAACACAACTGAAATGAACCCAGATCCAGAAACGTAGTAAAAACATCCATGTGACATCAGTGGACCAACTTCACTTTTGTGATGCTATAGGAGAAAAAAAAAATAGCACATCATCAGCATACCATTCTTCTCCACGCTTATATCTTAAAAATACATTTTGGGTTTGGAATGACAAGAGGGGGAGTAATTAATGACAGAATTTTCATTTTTGGGTGAACTAACCCTTTAAAGTAAACTGAGAAGCATTTAAATCAACATAGGTTGACTTTGAGGTCACTCTAAAGGTTCTCTAAAGGTTGTGTACAAGTCATCAACAAATGTTGCTAAATTACTTTCACGGTACAGACTTAAGCAAAATGCCAGTTTTAAGGTTTAACATGGAACGTTTTGATGTCTTGCAGTTAATTCTTCAGCAGGTTCCTAAGAACATTGTGGCGTTTGTGTTTTCAGCACCATACTTTGCATTGATATCGCAGTCAGAGCATATGTTCATAATAAGAGCTGAGCTGACAGAACACAATGCTAGGCCATAACTGTCATTGTCTTTGCACTGAACTATAACTGCACACGTCTAAACCCCCATACGCTCACCATGGTAACCATAGAGTCCGCCAAAATACCATAGTTACTACAGTTGCTACTGTAAACCCAACATATATGACATTTCAGAATCCTTTCTGTTTTTGAGCTTCAGCTAGAAGCTGTGTTTTGGAACATGGTAGCTCATTTCTGATTAATCCAAGCTGTGTATTAGTTTATAAAAGAAAGATAATAACTAGCTTACCAATTACAGTTTAACAAAAATGTTCAAATGGCAAGAAAATGGCTCCAATGCTCCAATACAGCTAGATTTTCCAGTAGATTCAGGGCATAGTTTTTTATTGTTGTAGTTTAACTACATTTTTACAGTATTATTTATTCAAATTTTTTTTATTGTTTCATTTATAAATATATATAGATTTGTTGTAATAAAAAAAGTTCTTTATTTATTTTTTTTTAATTTGAAGTATGTTTGAATGCTTTTGTTTTTTTGTTTAGTAAATTAGTACTTTTACAGAAATATTTTTTTTGTGTTGCCTTGCGAAATAACTGAATGAAAAAAAACAAACAATAAAACCCATATATATATATATTTATATTAAATATAATTAACAATAATAACCCTGATTGAGATATTAAGTATTTTCTTACGTTTTTAGATTTTGCAGTCAAAATTTTTGGTTTTATATAATTGTTTTTTTTTTATTATATTTTTTGTAATTTTTATTTTTCATTTGAAATTTGTGTTTAAATCATTATTATTATTTGTAGTAGTGGTAATTATTATTCTTAAGTCATTTATATGTATATATATTTTACATCACTTTAAACTAAATGAAAGTGAGATGTGTTGCCTCGGCAACTAACTGAAATGAAATCCTTTTTTATATATGTTTATTTATTTTTATAGTCTGGGTTAACTTTATTATCCCTGATCCAGACTTGATCCCATCAGAGTAAGTTCTGCACTCTCTTCTCTCTCTGACAGTGACTACATCATAAAAGAGAAAACTGTGCTTCTGCAGAAAAAAGACAATGAGGGCTTCGGTTTTGTACTCCGAGGGGCCAAAGGTGAGTGATGGACATCAGCGAGCTCTTTTCTGGTTTGATAAGTGAGCGCAGCGTGACATAGACGGATCACGTCTGTGATTGTGATCTGTGATCTCCAGCCCAGACTCCCGTGGAGGAGTTCAGCCCGACTCCGGCCTTCCCTGCTCTGCAGTACCTGGAGTCTGTTGATGAGGGGGGCGTCGCGTGGCGCTCCGGCCTGCGGATGGGGGACTTCCTGATCGAGGTTAGCCCAGATGCACCTCCATGTTTTAGACGCTGACCCACTAAAACAAATTTGGATTAGATAATGATCCACTGAAAGTTACAGCAGACCAAATGCTGCATCGCTGCAAAAGCCAAAACAAGTTTAGCGGCATAGTCTCCAGTCTGTGAGGTGTTGAACAAATCTTAACACCTACAGGAGGTGATAAACCTCACTGTGGTACTTGTGTTACTTTCTTTAATTTGATTCTGGAACAGAAGTTGACGTGGATCTTGTGATCTCTGTATATGCCATCTTGACTACGTGGTATTGGCGAAATATATTTTTATTGATGCATCTCCAGCCCTGTTAGCAAACACCTTCACCTCTTGGTTTCCGGCTGGTTAATTAGGAGTTTGTGAATCATGTTGAATCATTTTGAATGATGAGAATGTGCCTCACTTGTGTTTCTCTCTCTTTCTTTAAACTGCAAATCAGATTTACTTTCTTATGTAATTGTTAAATACAATTGCACTTAAAATCTTCATTAATCTTTCTGAAAGCCAAGTATAAATAAAATATATAAATATACGTTCAAAAATGCAGGGTTGGTATTTTTTGTGAAAGCCTTCTTCTCACCAAGGATGCATATATTTGATTAAAAATACAGTCAAATTATGAAATATTATTATGTTTTATAATATCTGTATATAAGGTGTCGTTTGTTAACATTAACGAATGTATTAACATAAACAAACAATGAACAATACAGTATTCATATTTTTTAATGTTGAAATGAAAATAGACTTGTTCATTATTAGTTCACAGTACTAATGCTTAATTTCAATAATGCATTAGTGAATGCTGAAGATTAATTAAGGCTGTAGAAGTACAGCATTGTTTATTTTTAGTTTGTGTTAACTAATGAAGCTTATTGTAAAGTGTTACCGTATAACTTACTCCTTTGATCAAAGCTGAATTTTCTGCATCATTCTCCATGATCCTTCAGAAATCTTTCTGATAAGCTGATTTACTGCTATATATTATTACACGTGATGTGATATAAAAGTTCAAAAGAACAGAATTAGTTTGAAATACGGTCTTTTGTAACATCGTTTCTTGATCGATGCAAAGCATCCTTGCTGAATAAAAGTATTATTTTCTTTAAAAAAAGATAAAGTGCTGACCCAAACTTACCTGTATATCTTAAGTTACTCTCGATGGCTGTGTTTCCTCAGGTGAATGGAATCAATGTAGTGAAGGTGGGTCACAGGCAGGTGGTGAACATGATTCGCCAGGGTGGGAACAGTCTGATGGTGAAGGTCGTCATGGTAGCGCGAAATCCTGAGATGGAGGAAATGCCGAAGAAGAAAGGTCAGCGAGCGTTTCTACTTGTGGAATTGTCTGTGGGAGTATGAATGAATGGCATTGCAGGCAGTTTTTGATTTGATTTAACAGCACTCTCTCCCTTTAGTTCCCCAGCAGAGCAAACGGCTGACCCCTCCGGCTATAGCTCTGCGCTCCAAATCCATGACTTCAGAACTGGAAGAGATGGGTACAGTCTTACAAACACATAACATACACACATTACGCAGCATGTTGTGTCTATTAACTCTGATATCATGCGTTCAGTTGTCATTTTGGCTGATAACGTGCTTGTTTGTCTTTCTTTCTTTTTTGCACACAGTGGAGAAAGGTTTGTCATCTTATAATGTGTATATTAATGTTCTCTAATAATGTAATTGTTCATTATTAATACTAATTTATTTATGATATTCATTATTTTAGAATTAATCTCACAAAGATTATCTAGGTTAAATTGCATGTATATAAATGTGTGTGTGTTATGTTTATGTGTTTATACATATATTATGTGTGTGTGTGTTCAATTTGTTGTCATTTTATGAGAATTGAGCACATTTGTTTTTTCATGTTTTTCTTATCAGTCATTTTCTCTGAGAATCGAATATACCATTCTCTCTTTTTTTTTTTTACAACCGTAATAAATAAATACTAGTTTAAAATGTGTTCTTTTTTTGGTCATAAATGGTATAATGCAAAAACAAAAACAAAAAAAGGTCGTTTTCAGGCTTCACTAAGCAAAAATAATTTCTTCTTTCTTGTGAGATACATCTTTTCTGACAGGCTTTATAAAATCAACAGGTTAATCATATCAAAATATTATAGGGAGTTCTCATATAAAATGTTACAAGGTTGTTATTGTCCTTCATTAGTTTATCAGTCTAGATTAAAAAAATAAAAATAAACAAGTGAATGTGGTTTACGTGTAATTTGTTCCTTGTCAGTGACAGTGAAAACATGTTATAATGTTTGTTGGCTGTCAATTTTTGTCTTAGTTTGTTACCATGACAACTGAAAGTGGACTGCAAACTTGAGAAAAATCCTTGCTGGGTATTGACAGTGTTGATACTGTTGCAGGGGAATAATTTGAAATGATAAAAAAACGTAAACTACAGATTACATTGTGTCCAGCTAAGCATGCACTTGTAAAAACGTTAAAGCATCTTTAATGTTACTCACTTCCTTTTACAGCTGCCTCACCATGGAAAAAAAAAACAGGTGACTTGATTTTTTTTGTTTTTGTTTTTGCATTAATGAGTGTGTGAATGTCAGATTTCAAATGTATACGGGTGATGAAATGAGTATTTTGACTGCCTCTGGTTAGAGTGATTGTCCCAATGTGTGTTTGTTTCTTGTAAGCTTTTATTAGGATCATTATGGTCAGATACACGTGAAGCTGACCATGTATTTTTGTGTTGTCACATTTTGGCATGTGTTTTTCTCTACGCTCAGATCACACAGAGAGCTCTCAAGCACCAGAAAAAAAGAAGAGTGTCTATCAAATGGCCCTTAGTAAGAATTACTAAGAATATTTCATCTGCTATACATTTGTGCCTATATACATACTTTTGAATCTCACATTAAATTTAAATTACTAATATGTACATGGTTTCACCTCAAGTCTAAATACAAAGACTATACGTTTTCATGACTTATTGCCTGTTCATATTCTCCAGACAAGCTGGACGAAATTCTAGCCGCTGCTCAGCAGACAATTAGCACATCAGACTCTCAGGGTCACAGAGGTCACGGGGGCAAGAAGGAACGAAACAAGGGCTTTAACGCTAATGAGGTAACATCTCTGTTTCATTATCTCTGTTCTGATTTACACTGCATTGTCAAAGAAGCTACTTTTGAAGTCAAGTTACTCAAAATTAAAACTGCATTCAGTATGATGTCTTTTGTCATTTATCATCAACAGAAACTTTAACAAGCATGAGTAGCAGCATGTAGCTAAATACTGCAGTGTAAATTAAAAACAAAAATGCTTGAATTTTTTAATTCAAAAATTCATTTTTACACACGAGTGGGAGGTTTGGGAGAGCTTGTTTGAATATTGCATCAGCTCGCTCAGCTGTATAGATGTGTTCACAATAGCATGTGACAAAAATGCTTGAGAAGAGGTATATAGCTTTCAAAAAGCAGTTTTGGTGGAATAAAGGGGGTTCTTTGTAGTAAGCTGCTTCTTATGTCCACCTCATGTTAGTAAGGCTTTTCACCTAGTAAAAAGTGCAAGAGTGACACCACTTCTATACTGCTGGTGCTGAAAAAAAAAACATTTACAAGCTGTTATTGTGTGCAAATTGAATTGAAAGATTGTCTGATGTCTGTGCTAAATCTTTCATCCCATCAGTCTTTTCCCTTTTTTTACAGCAAGCTCTCGAACAATCAGGTGTTGGCATGATGTCATCAGGGTCTGGGTATGGTTATAACCAAGCCCAGTTTTCATCAGGCCATTCAACTCAGCGTGCAATGATGATGCGCCAGAAATCCATGGGTGCGTTTAAATGCAAAAAGTGCTGAATCCATCCAAATCGGCCCAGTTGTTCCATAATTCCAAGTTTGTGTAACTGCGTTCTGCATGTCTTCTGTCCGAAGGAGTGACCGAAGAGGAGAGAGTACATCTCCATCCTCCTACTATGAAGCTGTCTCGTAGTCTTTCTGTGCCTGGACCAGAGGACATCCCCCCTCCGCCCGACACCTCAGCGCCTGAGCCGCCCCTATCTGCTGGCGGCCACACGGACAGGAAAACGGCACCAACACATTTTTTTGCTGTCCCTCCTCTGCCTCCATCTCACCACCTGCCTCATAGCCAGACACAGCACAGGGTCCCACCCAACCGCAGGGTAAGAGCTCGATAGTGCTGGTCAAAGACTTCATGAATTGATGCTGGTCGTATTCTTTCCTGTCTTTATCCTGGACATATACAGCCACAATAAAACTTTTAAAGGGAAGGTTCACCAAAAAAGTTTTAGTCATAATTTACCCACCATATGTTGTCTATTCTTTTTTTGTATCACAGAACAATGTTGCACATGCTCTTCCATATAATGGAAGTGGATAGAGCTCAGCATCAAACTTTTCGAAAAAGAAGCAAAAGTATCACAGAATGGTTCCTTGTGACAGGTTCCATATAGACGGTTTCAGCAGGCACACGTTTGTTTATTGGTCTGGTTAGTGACTACAAACTCAGCTAATGAAGTTGGTCTCAGGTTATTGTGCTGCGGGATATGTTTCCCATACATTTAATTATTTGTGCGACTGTCCAAAAGGCTTCATTGAATAAACAGCAGCACGTGATGCACATCTAAAAAATAAACCGAGGCATGGGTGTTTTTATATCAATGTTCTTTAGAACATTGCTAATTTTCAAAAGGGTGAGTAAATCATGACCAAGTTTTTATTTTTGAACTATCTCTTTAAGACTTTGAAATATTGTGTTTCACAGGCTGAAACAGATACCAGCAAGATGGGAGGAGCGAGAATGGGAGGCCTGAGGCGTGGCTACAGCAATGCCACACCTCCCTCCGATGTAGGCCCCAAGCTGCCCACCGCACAGCGGAACCAAGCGTCAGCAGTGGCCAAGATTGCAGGTCGGCAAGGTGGGAAAGGACTGTTGGTAAAGCAACGCAAGGTGGAGGAGACTGGCCGAGAAAAGCTGGAAAAAAGTTCCATTTCGATCCCAACGATTATTGTGAAAGCGCCATCTACCAGCAGCTCTGGGCACAGCAGCCGGGCAAGCAGTGAGGATACAGAACCATCTCCTGAGAATAACGGAGAGCAAGAAGAGGCAAAGCCTCAAAACCCAGTCATTCCACCTACACCCGCTCCACCTCAACCACCTAGCATGCCATCAAAATTAGAAACACTGGGCAAGAGCACAGCACAGCGAGAACGCGAACGTTTCCGTGACTCCCGCCGGAGAAGCGCCTCCTTCTACTACTCCTCTGAGGAGGACATGTTGGATGAGCAGGAGTCTGCTCAGACTTCATTGGAGGCCAGCACCTCCGCTCGATTACGCCCTTCTAAGTCTATCGATGAGGGACTGATCTCTGTCGATGCCTTAAGCATGCCTCCTGCATTTGGGTTGCCTCAGTATGCCTCAGCTACACCTCATCAAGCCACTACCTTCATCCACCCATTGACAGGGAAGGTTCTAGACCCAACAAGCCCACTAGGACTGGCACTGGCGGCTCGTGAGCGAGCGCTGAAAGACGACCGCCGTACTCGTAGAGAAGAACGTCACTTTGGTCGGCAGATGTCTAGCACTGGAGCGTTTCCTTCTGCCGTCTCCTCTCCAAACCAAAAACCAGTTCCTCCATTTTACATCTACCAATCACACACCTCTCTATACCTTAGTGGTGCCTCTCCAACAACAAGTGGGCCAGTTCCGCAGAGTCGACCTCAGTCCCCTCGGATGCTTCGGTTAAGCGGCGGTGGGACAGGGAGCTTGGAATGGAGTGAACAGAATATTGTGGATCGAGAGGAAAGAGGAGCACCAAAGGTGCGGTTTACAGATAATCAAGCCAGCCAGTACCAGTCTCACCTTCAAGACAGAGCCAATCAGTACCACACTTACATGCGGGACCGCGAAAGGGAAGGGCAAAAGAGGATACCTCCCAAGCCTCCTCCCCGTAGGCCTTCCTTTATAGAAAAGGAGAATGAACTTAGCACACCTGACAAAAATCTCACTGGTGATTCCCAGGATGACAGAGGAGGACAGAAGTTGGGAGAGATTGGGATGGTAAAGGAGGGAGAGAAGGATGCAAAGAGAGGGCAAACTCTAGGCGTTGGAGAGGGTGGCGATGTCATGATGCTTCCACCCCCTGCTCCATCTGTGGATGTGGACGATGAGTTTGTGTTTGCAGAGCCCCTACCTCCCCCTATACAGTTTGCAAATGGAATAGAAATAGACACCCATGGAACAACAGAATATAATCATCAACAACAACAGAAGGAGCTGTCAGGATCTCAGCTACCCAAGGAGCAACAGTCTCTGCAATCGCTGTCCAAACCCCCGCAAGATGCCATGTCCCTACCAGACAACACGCAAGCTGACTCACAGCAGACACCCATCCATCCTTCTGCTGTGGTGCATCCATATCTTTTCCCACCATCTCCTTTAATCCCCCCTCCACAGCTGTGTCCCAAAATACCTCCTGCAAACATGCCCCATTCTCAACCCTCAAGCTATTCCCATCACCCAAACACAAGCCATCCCCAGCCTTTATCTTCGCCACAAGCTGGAGACTCTGCCACTTCTAGTCTTACATCTTACGACAGTGAGGTGGCCAATCTGACCCAGTCAGCTCTCTCCCCATCTCTCCCTTCTCCTCAGATATTCCCTTCATCGAGTTCCCCTTCGGCCTCAACTGCCTCAACTGACCCTATGTCGTTGCATCGGCCTCTCCCACTTTTCTACCCTCAGCAAGGCCACGCTAACATGTCATATTCCACTGTGGCTGCAACTGCAGCTGTAATGACTGTCACCACAACAATGCCTTTGGAAAATACATCTGTTATCGCAGGTGACAGACTTCCTCCGGCACTTAAGAGCCATGATTGGTCAGAGGCTGTGGTCGATTCTGGGATTGAGGAACTGGATAGTCATAGCAGCAGCGATCACCACATGGAAAACTTTGGAGAACGAAGAGAACATGAAGGAGGCAGAGAGAAGGAGAGGGGAGGAAGACGGAGAGAAAGCACGGAGAGTGGGATAGCGGGGGATGGATTCAAAGGAGACCGAAGAGTGTCCCTGGATTCGTCTCTTTCTCACCCTGATAAATTCCCTCAAAAAACAAACAAACCGCACATGCATAAATTCAAACCTCCAAACCCACCACTTGCTAAAACGCACACTCAGAATATGTCGAAATATCACATGCACACAGAAAATGGACGAACCGGACCGCCACTACAGCGGCAGGCTAGCACCGCTCCCAATATGTACAGGTCAAGGGAAGAGGAAGAGCAGGAACAGGGAAGAGGAGGCGATGCTGCAGGGAAGATGCCGGCATTTATGGATCGTCGCCTAAACTCTCCTATGTCCAACGTTAAGGCCAGCATAATAAATGAACTCAGCAGTAAACTACAACAGCTTGGTGGCTGGCAGGGTCAGGCACCACCGACAAATCAAAGGTGAGATTTCTTGTGAAATCAAAAAGACACAAAAAGTTTGTGAACCCTTTAAGAATTACATAGATTTCTGCATTAATTATTTGGTCTAACATACAGTTTTATTTTAACCATATACCTTTTTCCTCCGACTGTATCTCAAATGGAGTGTAGGTAAAAAAATACTATATCTTATATCATAAATATAGTATATATAAAATAATCCAGTGAGATTTTTGTTTGCATAAGGAGTCTGACAACAGCCAATGCTCCACACAGAGATCTGATCTCTCAACATCTTCCAGTCTGTCTGGAATGACACAAAGACAAACTGAGACTGACTGAATCTAGAAGAAATGTGGCTTCAAAAATCTCGATGCTTCAAAAAACGTACCTGTAAATCTATGTTAAAGTGTACCTTGGACAAAGCTGTTAAACTTAAAAGTTGGTCAAACCAAATGTAGATTTAATTTAGTTAATACAACTTAATTGTTGAATAATCTATGAATTAATTATTTTTAAAAGCATCCTCACTTTACAGCATTTTTACATTTTTTTCACAGTATTTGCAGGAAAGCTTCTTGCCACAGTTTTTATGGATTTAGTCTGTCCCGGTTAATTCTGATTCTTCATGTTTCTCCAGACAGACTAAATAATGAGATCAGATCTCTGTGTGGAGCACTGGCTGTTGTCAGACAAAAATCTCACTGTGTCATTACAAGTAATGGCAAAATGAATGCTTGGAAATGTAAACTGGTGTTTCCTTCTGATGCGCTACAGCAAAAGATAGAAATAACTGACGTAGGAACCATTTTTTAGCTGGTGTGAATACTAAAGTTCTAATCACTGTATATATATTTATATATATACATGAAGAGTGCAGATGCAAAAGCCTTTGTTTGAGGTTTTTCTTTAAAATAGGCATTACTTTCTGGCTACTATGTATAGGTTTCTTTGTAAGTACTGGTACCTCCGAATGGCTTGAGGCTGGGATTTTGCACATTTGAAGTGAAAGTACTTGATAAACATACACAACATGTGGAGAGCATTCACGCATGATCATAATCTCATTTTTGACCAAGATGGCTTTAGAGGCCAGTTTTGAATCTGAATTCTTCACATACAGTATATATATATATATTCATAAATTATACCTCTAATCATAGCGAACCATAAAGCTTAAACCTCTTAATATTCTTTAGCAACCACATAGCAAAACACCCAGAACACCTCAGTAGTTTTGTGGCAAATGTTTTCACTTGCAACCTCCTAGTTTTATTGCTATTTTTCTGATTTAAATGTTACTTTTCTTCTTTACACACTTTTATTTGCTCTTCACAGGTTTCCAGGGGATCCCTCCGGCTGTGCGCCTCTCCTCCCTGCTTCTGTGCCATCTCTCCAGCGTTCCTTCTCTCCAAACCTTCCCTCTAACTCTTTAACATCTAACTGCCCCTCTGTGGCTCTGAACCTTAACCCCATACCTTCGTCTCCTCTTCCTGTAACATCTCTCACCCCAGCGTTGACCCCAACCCCATTACCTCTCACCCCGATCCCAGCTCCACCTCCTCTCAAAGACTGGACGCCATCTAATTCTCCTATTTCTTTTCCTCATGGGATTTTGTCCCCTCCTTCACTGCCCCATGCCCCCCTCTCTCCTCTTTCCCTGGCTCACGCACCCCTCTCTCCTCCATCATTACCCCATCCTCCCATTTCCCCAATATCTCTCTCCCACGCACCTCTGTCTCCTTCCTCTGTCTCTCACCCACCGCTTTCTCCATCCTATTCCCCCTATCCCTTGTCTCCAAAACATCGCTCTAAGTATCGCGGTAAGGCCTCTGAATTTCTGTTCTCCGGACCAGAGCTACGGCGTTCCGAATCTCATTCGTACACCCAGCGCCGTCGAGCTCCCAGTCCCCTCATATCCTGCTCGGACCACCCACAACCCGGACCTCCGCGCCCATCCTCACTCCCTCTCTTTCCCTCTGCGCCACTCTACGGCTCTCCATACGATATACAGCCTCCTTTAACCCCCCCGCTGGGAGTCGCCCATCAATATTCAGAGCATTTTTTCCCACAAACTTCTCCTCTTTTTCCACTCCCGTCACCTGTGGCTCCTCCAAACCCGCCACTGGTCTCCAGCTCTCTCTCTCCTACCAACTTCCTGTCTGGGGGCTCCTCCCCTTCCTGTATGGGCTACCCGCCCTTAACTCCTCCTCCACCCAATCAGCCTTTTGTATCTAAGCCCCTCCCCTACTGGAGCAAATATGATGTTGCTGATTGGCTGACTTACCTGAATCTGGCAGAGCACCGGGAGCGTTTTCTCGACAATGAGATTGACGGCTCCCACCTGCCTTCTCTGACAAAAGAGGACTTCCTGGATCTGGGCGTGAGTCGGGTCGGACATCGCATGAACATTGAGCGCGCGCTTAAGAGACTTACAGACAGGTGAGATAGAAAGATAAGAAAAGGAGGGGAAATAAAGGGTAGATTTAGACAAGCAAAAGGAGAAAGCGAGGGGGTGGGAGGGTGGTTCGTTTTTTCGAGAAACGAAAAGTTTCCGGTTATATTAGTTTTCCTAAAAATGGTCCATCTTTTTCATAACAGTCTAGCTCTGCATGGATAATTCTGCCTGCAGCTTTACTCAACAATAAATAAATATTCTGCCCTTGATGTTTTTGTATGCTTTAGACGATGTTTATTAAAAGAAGTTTAGTTAAGTAAGGAAGACTTCATTTGATCACAAAACCCATTTCCTCTCTAGACTGCAACCTTCATGTATGCATATTTTATTTATTTTTATTTTGCCAGTCAGAGGTTTGGGCATATCTTTGCTTCATTATTAACCTTTTCCACAAATCTAAGTAATAATTCGAATCATTTTTGAATTCATCTCTCTGTTTTTGCACTAAAAATGTAAAGTCTTTAAATCAAAAATCACGAGTGGCCCAAGCCTTTGACTAGCAGTGTATATTATAGCATAAATGGATTGAGTTATGATTTTCCATGTTCCACTTAAAACCACAAAAATCACCAAATCAGTTGAATTACAGCTCATTCCTTTCATTAAACCTGGCATTTATTTGAAATTGCTCAACTGACACGTGCCCTGTAATTACATACTGCACACTTATGTAACTTTAATTGCTTTTTGAATGCCAAATTCTTCATCGTAGTCTGTAGACGATCAGTATATCAAGCACTTTGGTTTCTTGCCTCATGCTCTGCCTCCTTTCTTTTTCTTTCCCCTCCTTCCATGTTTTCTAGGCTCTCCTCTGCTTTCTCTGTCTCCACTGTTTCTTCTGAAGGGCAGAACGAACGCATGAGAGATGAGGCGACTCAGAGCTAGAGGAGAGAATTAGAGAGAACCAGTTAGAGGGTAGAAAGAAAGAATGGGGTTAGACAAAAAGCACTTGGGATGAAAGGGAAAGACATCCATTGAAGGACAGAGGTGGGGATGATTGCAATGGAGAAGCACTGCGAAATACTCGAACACTCTCACAGAGTGAAAGCTAAAGTCATCATGAGCAAATGTTTGTCGTCACTGCTGAAGCCAGACGGCCTAACGTCTTCAGCCAGTCAGAGACAGAGAGAATGTACTTCTTTCATTGTTTTTCGGGATGGCGAGATCAAGAGGTGTAATGAACTTTAGTAATATGATACTATTATATTAATACAAATGAGGCTACTGTGCATATTTTAGCATCATGACGTGCAGGCTTTGATTCATCTAATAATATGATGATTAAAGTCAACATGAAACCAGACCGACCACGTTTTCTTTCCGAATACACATTTCAGTGTGCGTTATTCCAAAGAAAACAGAAGATGCTTATCAAATGTAATTTTCCTTCAATTTAATTTAGTCATATAAACACACCAATCGATTTGCAATAGGTGATATCAAGCCCTGCCTTACATTTTTAGCATTGAATGTCCTTTTTTTACTTGATGTGTTGGATTGTGAAAGTAAAATGGGTCGAAGACTGTTTCGTGTTGACTTTAAGCAGTAAAAAAGTCATCGTAATGCCAATAATAACCATATAAAGATTAAGTATGTAAGCGTTTTTAATACCGTAAGCAGAATCAGTCTTCCAAAGATCAGAACACAATGAAAGGACCCATCGTTTATATTGCTTAAGTGCGCTCTTGTTAACCTACAAAACACATACAGTACATGCACACAAACATGGACTGTGTGTGTGTGTATGCGTGTTTTGTTATGGCGGTGGTGGTTGTTTTATAGGAGTAAAGCATAACTCCATTTCATTTGAAAATATATTTAAGGAAATAGGAACAAAGGAAATATATATGTATGTATGTGTGAGTGTGTGTATGGAAATGTATGCAGAATTAAAGTATATATATATATATATATATATATATATAAATATCAGATATTTCTATTGTTCTGTACAATAATTGATGAATATGATGCTATATAAGCTCTACTTAAGAGGTTTGAATAAATTATTCTCTTGTTGAATTTATTCTCATCTCTTTTTAATCATAATTGACAGATATTATCACGGTGAACAGCTTTTACAGGCCATTTTTGCTTTACGCTTTGCTACAGGGTTAGTTCACACAAAAATGGCTGCTAAGGCCATACAAGACTTTCCTCATTTGCACTGAGACATGTAGCATTGCATCACTTGCTCACCATTAGATGCTCTGCAGTGAATGGGTGCCGGTAGAATGAGAGTCCAAGCAGCTGATAAAAACATCACAATAATCCACAGCACTCCAGTCCATCGGTTAACATCTGGAGAAGAAAAAAAATCCTTAAGATGCTTTAACTTCCTGCTAAAATCTGTCTATAATCCATAATAACACTTACCTCAGTGAAAAAGCCTGTCTTCTATTGTGTCTTGCATCAAATTTCACCCACATATTTGTTTAGAACTATTTTCCTGTGTAAACGCTGCTTTATCTGTGCAGATGTCTCTCCTGATTCAGCTTTTCTCCGGAGTATGCAATGTTATGTATAAACAACTTGCATTTTAGCCAGAAGCAATGTCTTGACCCCTAGTAAAAAGCATTTCATATTAAGTATAGTTCAAATCTATTAACATATTTACTAATACATAACTCACATTTTTAATAAACTGGAGTATTGGAGTATTACTTGTTCATGTATGCCACTTTTAATGAGAATTGTGTAATATTGCACATATTTAAAGTGTACCTAAAGTATACTTGCAATAGTTGCACTTTAGCACAATCAAATATGCTAAGCATGTCTTTAATTGTACTTCAGCACAATTAAAGTGCATTAAGTACAAAATGAGTTTCAATTTAGCAGATATTTCATATACCAGTACATAAATATGAATGCATTTGTAGTGTACTAAGCATCAAATAAATGTAATTCAAATACATTTAAGTATATTCACTAGGAGATGGATTTGTTTCTTATAAACACGCAGCTTTTGTCTTCTTGTGACATTAACTGATGGACTGACGTAATATGAATTACTTGTTTATCAGCTGTTTGGACTCTCTTTCTGACGGCACCCATTCACTGCAGAGCATCCATTGCTGAGCAAGTGATACAATGCTACATCTCTTTAATTTGATGAAGAAACAAACTCATCTTGGGTGAGCAAATTTTCATTCTTGGGTAACTATCCCTTTAATTCTTTTTTCCATGGAGGTAACAAACACGAGGGTGGGTAAATAATGACTTTTTCATTTTAGGATGAACTATTCCTTGTGTCCCCACAGGCCACGACTGACTGTGTATAATGCAGTAGAGATCACATGACACTGTCCACCGTCCTGTTGCTGAGGTGATGAACCCTGATAATAAACGAACATCAACATTCATGTTACGATACTAAGTTCAGTGCTTTTAAACATCTCATATGCTTCGATTACAGATGTTGCTTTAAATCAATAGTATTAAAAGTGTTTGATTTTGAACTTATGAACCTGCTCTTTGAATGCACTAATACATACTAAACTAAATGATTCACATGTTGGCCGTTTTTCACTGTGAGCTGTGACTGGCAGAGAGCTGACATAACTCTCACATTCTACAGCACACTTAAATTTCACACCTGACAACTCATTTGCACTGAGATGAGAGAGAATGTCTGTACTGTATGTCTCTGTGTGTGTGTGTGAGAGAAAGAGAGGGAGAAGGAAAACACACTTGCATGTGCATATGCAGCTCCGCAACAGCTGACTGACTGCACACACACACACACCGGAGAAACGCCAGACAGACATGGGAGAGAAGTGAGGAAGACTTGAAGGAGGGCAGAACAAGCCAGAACGGAAGAAAAAAGCCTGGGAGTGACAGGTCAGTTTGACTTTTCTTCTGCTGTTCAGTTTCTGAGTAGTTGACAGAAAATGTTTTATAGATGTTTCTATATTTAGGTGTTCCAACATCATTTTTATTTTTTTAAACCGCTTTTTGCACCCCACTTACACTAAACGGTTGTGCTGTGGCACAATGCACTTTAAATAAGCACAAATAGCTCATTTATTCTCAGTTAATATGATGCAAATAGCAAATTTTGGTTTTAGATGCATGTCACTGTTTAACATCCATATAGTATAAATAGTGTTACAGGGATTTATTGGACAGGGTTGAATATTGCAGCTTTACAAAGTAAGGAAATTAGCATTTAATAAGTTAAATAAGTAAATTTATGACATGTATTCATGGTGTCTGCATCTGCCAATTTACTATGTAACAACAAATAGCTTTTGATATTTTGTAGTGTAGATATTCACACAGAAAGCTTGATCTGAAATAGCTTGCTTCCATTACATTTAAATTGATTGATTGATTTTTAAGTCCCTGTTACAGTGTAATTCTACAGTACTGAGTAGTGTTGGTTACTATTACCAATCACTCATTATATTGTTACACGGTTTGCATGTTAAATAAAGTATTACTCATTTTTTTCCCCTATGAAATTTGTTGGTATTTGAGATTGTAGCTGTAAATGTAATATTTAATGTTCTGCCAAAAAAAATACTTTTACATTTTTTTAATACACTTATATATGACTATAAATGTAATTTACTTTTGAAAACACAATAGGCATATACATATGGGAGCAAAACGATGTCTCAAAAATTTCTAAATATGTTATTCTTTATTTTTTTGGTTCGGTGGTGATTTAACTGATTCACTGTCAAACAAAAAGATACATCTTTGTACCTTATTTACCCCATAAATGCTAATTAGTAGGACCTTTCAGATACATATGAATTCTTTTTAGGTTGTATATGTGTTACTCACTTACAGTACGTTTTTAACTAAGAGTGTTGAATGTGTTTGAGACAGTGGGCTTTGTGTAAGAACAACATATGCTCTCATAAATAGGAAATCAGGAGGTAAATTCTGGCCCTCAAAAACTGCATATCTGACTCTGTTATGTATTTTGCACAGAGCGTGTGTGTTATGAAGTGTGTGTAAGACGACCCATCAGCTTGTGTTTATTTGGAGTCGCTCGGCTGCTGGATGGAATTCTGGGGTGGGGGTGAATTCTATTTCTGATCATGGATTCCAGTAGCATCACACACACACACACACATAGACACGCCCTTACAGTACACTCATGAACACGTGCATTCATAGATGCAGATGCAATGACATCCATTCATGGTTTTAGTTAATTTGTGTGTTTTTGCTAACTTTCCTTGAGCGTTGTCACCATTAGCTTCTAGATTTCTGTCAGTGTTAATCATGTTAAATTGACAGCACATTTCAGAGATGTTTATCATCAGAACAGTCTATATCCAGTTGCAGTCTCGCATGCAACGAGTCCCCAGAGTGATGCACATGGACAGTTGCATGCTCTGGATAATGGCCAGAAGCTCACCCAAGATCTTTTTTAAGCAGAGCAAATACATGCATTCAGGCATCAGTCGTGTTTTGTGTAAATAGTCTTTAACCTGTGCTGTATAGCAGTGACTAGCATTCTATTATCATCTGGAATGACCTCATGCATTCACCAGTCCATCGTTTTTTTTTTAATTGCGGTGATTGTGGACCAGTTTGTTAACCACGTGCTCTGCAGACGCTTTAGGTATTTTTATCAAAGCAATCCGTTTTGCATCCTGTTGCTAAGTGTTTTTAGAAACAGGCGTGATTCCTCAGCATTATAGTTTTTGTTACCCTTATGAAAAAGAAATGTTTAAAAGCATGTAGTGTACTTAATATCTTAAAATAATCATTAATAAAACAATAGATTTTTGTGATAATAAAGTTAAAGAGAGTACACTTTCATTAACATGCCTTTAAAAAGTGCACTTTGTAACGACCATTTTATATCATTAGATTTTGCCATGTTTTAAAGAAGCTATCGCTGATAATACATTACTAAACTGAAACTTCATAATTACAAATGCATATGTATCCTTAACATACAGGCTTCAATTACTTTCCATTTTTTTTACCATCAGTATACTCAAGAGTACACTAATTTCAAACACAGTATGTTATGAAATTACCTAAAAATGCAATAATATCCTACTTTAGCGGGTTTGCACATCACATGCAGTTAAGTTTTTTTGCACTCTTTTAAAGCATATTATTTTTGTAAGTGCTCTTTTTATAAGTATGCTAAAGCGTGCTTCATTTTTGGCGTTCATCTGTATAGTCAGTTTTTTAAGTAAAATGACTAAAATGCTGGTTATTGTTACATGGCATGCAGCCAAACGAGGAAGGCAGCAGTTGAAAGGAGCTTGTCAGGTGAAGTGTTTTCTTTTTCAGGAGTATCCGCACTTGTTAGTGCTGTTTGCCAGGTGTAGCGTCACTACTACTTTTGCTCGTAGTGATTTGAACAAATGCTTAAAAGTGACAGCATGTAATTCATCCTGCAGTATGTCAAAACCAGAAGATGGAAACATCCGGCTCGGGGGAAACGCAAATGTGCAGAAGGTTCAAAAGCTTGTGAAACGCTGCAGCCGAGCGGCCGTCTGTTTGCCATGAAGCCTCTTGGAGGATTGTGGGAACAAATGAGCAAACAAAACCAGATGCCCCTGAATAAATGTCACACGACGTGTTAAGACGGGCTCAGGGGGTAAGGGCAAAAAAAAAAGGAGGGCAACAGCGGCTCAAGGCTGGTGCAACAAGCCGAAATGGGCAACTTTACATCTATTGGCGTTCTAAATAGTGCACTGCATTTATAGTCCATGACATGAAGCATGCAGATGCCTCTTCACTTACATGTAGTCATGTTTAACGGTCTCTCTTGCAGCCAGCTGCAAACATGGCAGACCCTCCAACAGGCTCTCCTGAGGATATCAACAAAACCAGCTTCTGGATGGTAAGAAAAAGCTGAGTGAGCTGCCTTCCTGTCTGCTCCCTACATAGGCAACATATCAGACGAGACAGAACCTTAAAACTGACTGATTTGGAACAGGTTTTGTAATTATCTGGATATCCAGATAACAAATGAATCACTAATTAATTGCAAATTATGCAACTGCCGTAACACTTTATTTTAAGGGGTCTTTGTTAATATTATCTAACATTTAGTTATACATAATTACATGCAACAAGTAACCCTAAACGTATAGTAAGTGCATGTACTGTAGTACTATTTAAAGTAACAGTAAATAAATGCATAACGACAGTGTAACAAGGACACTTTAAAATAAAGTGTAATCTAAATATATTTTCTGTAGATATTAGAGATGCACATATACTAGATTTCTAGTATTCAGAGTCTCTGCCAATACTGATACTGATCTTTTAGATTTCATAAAACTTGACAGATTTATTCAAACACGTTTAATTAACAGTAAATAAGCTCCCTCTAGTGTTATGTATAGCTAATGAGTAGTGAACACTAGATTGCTTTCTTGAATTCAAATGTAATGTTATGTGACACACTGACCACAAGCTGTTCTCATCCAATGCTGTTTTCTTTTTTCAGCCAGGAAATTACATACGGACAGTACAGAGGACCCCAGAGTCATACCAGGCTTGTAAAGACATCATTGCATGCATGAAGGACCGGGCTCTTGTGGAGCGACAGTATGCCCGTCAGCTGACCGAATGGAGCAACAAGTGGAAAGCTATCACTGAGACTCGTGAGTGTCAGAAACATATCGGCAGGGCATCATCTTAAATCATGGGTTTTCATTATTTTAGCCTGTTTCCGCTTAAGTTAATTGAGATCTCACAGTTTGGAATAATAGGGCCAAAACCATCGAAACATACACAAGTCTTGATTTTACTGCAATAGTTTTATTAGTTTAAGATACACATACATACAGTATATATTTTTTTAATTTTACTGAGGAGTTTGCACTATTCAATTGATTTTGTAAATCATTTTTATTCCTGAAAGCATGATAGCATTAATAAAGTCCCTTTTTTCTGTGTTTTTGACAGCGTTTTCTGATTCATGTTAAAAAAGCCAAATGCAAAATTTGCTTTCTGTATAATTATTTTACTCTAAAATGAAACAAGATATATGGCTAATGTTCAGATTTATATTCAGAAAATATTTGCAATTTAATGAATATTTATTTAGACAATGCCTCACTGCGAGATTTTAAAGTGCCCCTATTATGGGTTATGAGAGGTTCATATTTTTTGTTTTAGGAGTCCCCAACAACAGGTTGACGTGCATGCAAGGTCAAAACCACTTTCAGTAGCTGTGTTTCCATTACAGATTTGTGCAAAGCTTTAGCGATATTTGATAAATGTTGATAAAAAAGTAACGCAAAATGACAGTGTTTGGAGGTTATAGTACATTGAAGAATGATCATATGACGTTTTACATACGTCATGTGATCCATAAAGGCGAAAAACCCTTTCCATTTCCGTTTTGCAAATTATTCCTTTTTCGAATTGCCTGAAAAACCACCTCATGCGATTGTAAAAACGTGTTTGCGATATTTGGGAGCTATACGAAATCAGCGTAGTTTCCATCCAGTTTTTACGCTGTTTTGTTATCGAAAAAGAGAGTTTCCGTAAAAAAGTATTTGCAAAATTTGCTGTCTCCAGCCGGTTTCCATCTAACTGGCCTTTTACCGATAAAATGCTATGCTTGATGACATCATCCTTAAAAAACGCAATTGTCGCATAAACAATTTTTACTTTAGTGTATCGCAAAAAAAAAAAAAAAATGCCGTAAGCTGTTTCCATACATAATTTAACCTATTGCGCAAATTATATGCAAATAGTCTGTTCCTAATCCATTTGATAAAAAAAAAAAAAAACAACTTTATTAAATTGTATAGGTCTACATAAAAATAACAAGTTTAATGAGTTTTCATGTTTTTGTACTGGTATAGATAGTCCAGCATCAAGCAATAGGCTATTCATAAGCAGATGCAGTTGTGTTATTGTTTTGTTTTTTTATCAGATTAACTTTTATTAGACTGCATAGGAAATAGAATTTTAATTTCGGTTATTTTATTTCTCCTAAACGACAACCGATAGTCGTTAAGGCATTAGCTATTAACCTAAATTACAATTCAGTTCAAGTTTAATTGATACGTGGCTGTGACCCATTAAAAATAGCCTTATTTGTTTGCAGGGATTAATTTTACACGTTCAAAAGCAGCATAAACATCACGAGGATTCACGTCACATCACGCGCAGAGCTTGTACGAACAGAGAAGTTATGAAAGACATAAGGACCATATGCCAAATATATGTTTTTGTAAATAAATAATAAATTACCAAAACAAAATTCATCAAGAATACCAAAAAAAACACAACAAGTATTTCAAGAATTTCAGTTCATTTTTGTGATGCGCTCTTGAAAGCGACATGCAATTATGTACAAAAGCACAACTGTTTTTATTGAAAATGTACAATAATGTAAAAAAATAGTTTGGAATAATGTCTTATTCTTGAATGAGTATGGTACGCTGTTTCCTCTTTTATAATGGGAAAAAATGAAGTGATTCTGCCGACGCATTAAACTAGTACTAACTCCACAAATATAATATCCTGAGCAAAATTAGGCCTAATAAATTTTAACTTTCAAAGTGTTCAAAAGAAACATCAAATTAAGATATTTGTGCTTGAGACGTAACTCCTCTTTTTACCGTATATAAAATTTTAGATGCATTATTATTATGATTTGATTATGATATTATGATTTTTATTATGATATTTTTATATTATGATAACCAATAGGCTAATTCTGTCATGTGACGCATTTATTTGCATTAAAACCCACAAAAGGTGTTTCCAAACAATTTTTTGCGACATTTGAAGTGTTTGGTAAATGGTGGCTATTGTCTTAAAACATGCATTATACTTTACCTCATCTCCCCAAATGCTTTGTTTAAAGATTGACTTCTCCAAACCCCTCCTTTGCCTGATAAAGCAGCCCAATGCTGCTTGGTTTACAGCAGTAACGTGGAAACTGCTATTTTTACTGATGCAGTAGCAACCGAAAAGACCAAAAAGTGGGCAGGGAATATACTAATGTTTTTTATTTTGGGATTCGTTAAAAAAAAAAAAAAAAAACACTAATTCCGTGAATCAGTCGATTCTTTTAAGACGATAACTTCATACAAGGTGCAATTTCAGATTCAAAACTTTACAGGATGTTTTCATTTATTACACACACTGCATGAAAGCTCATTTTCAAAAATCAGTGTAGGGGCACTTTAATCTGAAGGTTCTGTTATCATTAACCCTTTATTTTGCTTGTGACTTTCTTGCAAAGATGCTCTTCTACAGTTCGTGGCCTTCAAGTGTAATTGCAGTTGTGCTCAGTGTAAAATAATGAAATAAAAGTGTGTGTAAGTGAGCTGTTTGTTCCTCTCAGGGCCACTGTACGGGTCTCTCTTGCGGGCCTGGCAGTGTTTTTTCTCGTCCACCGAGCGTCTGTCTGTCCTTCACACGTCAGTCTCCCAGTCTCTGGTTTCTGAAGATGGAGAACGCATTCACTCGTGGCAGAAGGAGACGTTCCCGCGGAAAATGTTCTGTGGATTCAAAGAGTCACATGACCTTGCGACAGCTTTCTCTCGCGCTCAGAAGCCCTGGGAGAAACGATTAAAGAAGGTGATGTACAGTATATATATGTTCTGTTATATATACTGTTCACAAGGTGTTAATCAGCTGAACTTTTTTCACTCATAATGACAACAATAATTGCAACATATTCAGGTATAGTGTATTTTTTAGATTTAGCTGTAACATGTTTTCTCTCAGACTAATGGAAAGAAACCAAAATACTCATTTAAAGGTACAGTAAGCAATTTGTGAGAAACGCTGTGGAAAATTAATTGGCGCAAGCACCAAAACACACTTCTAGCCAATCAGTGTAAAGGGGCGTCGTCAGTTGTGAAGGGGGAGGTGCTTGTTTCATAGCATGTTTGTGAACTTGGGGGCGGGGCTATCAAGATTGGGACCGTTTTTGGTTAATGGTGTGTTTGTTTTTGTCATATCAAATGTTAAAAAATCGAAATGAAATTACTATAAGTTTTCATTTAATTACATATTATTTGTCTGCATCAGCAGATTTCAATTTACAATGCATGTTCTTTTTTTTTTCCAACCAGTTTTATTTATTTCATTTTTTGTAACATTTTGTTTCTAAAAGCATGATATAAATGTCAAAATTTTTTAAATAATAATTTTTAATCCGGTTTTATACAATGTGTGTGGAAATTCAATTGAAAATCAAATAGTTTTATCTCTAGTTCTAAATATTAATATTTCTATAAAAACTAATAATATATTAATGATATTGAAATTACACCAGGTACTTTTTTTGTGTAGACAAAACAATTTAGACCTGAGAATCAAATTATTTTTACATTTCAAAATATTAAATTATATAACAGTAACAAGTAATATTTCTTTCTAGTTTTATTATGAATGTGAATAATCGCTTGAGAACACTTAA
>JAUYWG010000064.1:16390956-16425512 GCA_034779775.1 Enteromius afrohamiltoni | reverse complement strand
AAATGCCATGGAAATAATGTAAAATACATTATTTATATAATATTTATATAATACAAAGGTTAAATATAATATATTTAAATGTTTTTATCCTTAAATGTCATGAATATGCTCCACATAAGCTAAATATATAACATATATATATATATATATATATATATATATATATCTATATTTTGTTTAGGTATAACTGTTTTTATGTTTAGCCAAAATAGGCTAAAAATTATACATTTTTAAATATTTGTGGGTATAAATATCCTTAAATGCCATTACAAACAATGTCAAATACCTGAAATATGTTAAATACGATACAAATTCAAATATTTTTTAATTATAAATATCCTTAAATGTCATGAATATAAAAATGCCCCACATAAGCAAAATATATTACATATTTAAAAAACTAAAATCTTTAAATGTCATGATAGACAACTAAAATGTCCTAAAATTGGCTAAATACAATAAATGATAAATGTTTATAAAGTCATGAAATATCTAAAAATAGACTAAATATAAAACATATTTAAATACTCTTAGGCATATATTATATAAGTCCTTATACGTCTTAAAAATAATGTAAAAATACTAGGTTAAATGTTATAGATATTTAAATATCTTTAATACAATGTAAAAATGCCTTATATAGGTCAAATAAAGCATATTTTAAGTAATAAATAAACTTAAATAAATAATGTAAGACTGCCCAAAACAGGCTAATATAATATAAGACATATTGAAATATTTTTTGTGATAAATGTCTGGCTTAAATATCACAAAAGAAATATGAAATGCCCCAAAACAGCATGTTGTCTTGACCATCTAAACAGGTCAATTAATGTCTTTTATATAATTAAAGCCACTAATCTGGGAAACTATTATCATAAACAGATTAACAGATCTACGATATGAAGAGTAGTGAATGGAATGAGCAGACAATGTGCATAATATCATCTTTATGTGTCCAGTGCACAGAATTCAAATGTAGCACTATGATAATGTGCTATTTTAAATGCCAGCCAGTGGCCTTACTAAAAAGAGAAATGTGAAATTAAGTATGACTTTCCTGCTTTAATTATCTTCCTGTAACATGTTGCGCAGTTGGAAAGCCATAAAGCACCTCGTTCTTCCTGCATCTGAAGCTTGTGCGCTGTCAGTGTGACATATATGCATTAAATCACCTTAAATGTATTCATCCTCCTCCGGAGGGTGATTTGGTTGCATAACTCTGTTTGTTCACATTCTTTGTCTGTGTCAGGAAACTTTCTAGCTGGATGTTGTCTGATGGCTTATTCTAATCTTACACAGAGGTTTTCCTGGTAATAGTGTTTAACTGGTGACACAAGCATGTCAGAAAACATGACACAGCAGTTTAATTAAGGAAACACTAAGGGTGCCGCTGTGATGCATGCGCCCTCTAGTGCATCACTGAAGTACTGCAACACTCTTACGCTAACAGGACTTTATATGGGGTTTATGCTTATACGATACATTGCTAAAATATTTAATGTTCTTATATGTCATGGAAATAATGTATACATGCCCAAATACAAATACGTCTTTAAATATCATGAAAGAAATGACCTGAATAGCTAAATATAATTCATATTTTGAGGAATAAATTAACTTTAACTTCAGGAACATAATTTAGGAATGCACAGGTTTACATTTATATAATATAGAAGAATTATATGGGTTTAATACTGAGCTAATCATATTTTCTAGCACCTAGTCTCCACCCAAATCCCAATTTATTAAGTAATCGCTTAGTGTTTATTAAGCCATTTGCCTCAAAAGCTTCCAAATGCACTGTAACTGTATTTGTTGCAAATAAATAATATTGGAGTAGCCTGTTTTTACAAGAAAATACTATTTAGGTTTTTCTATTTCAAAATTCAGTGCATTACTTGCCATTATTTGTGAAGCTGACTAGCAAATATTGTTTCTACATCAGTTTCTTTTCGGTGTACGTGTAAATTACCTCTGATTTCCAGTTTGCACTCCACCTCATCTTCTCCGAGTTCATTCACAGCCCTGCAAGAGTACTTCCCGCTGTCGAAGGTGCTGGGTTTGCGGATGTTTAGAGTTAAAACTCCCTGGTTATTCTGCATCAGGAACTTGGGATCTTCACCTATTATCATCTTGTTCTTCATCCAGATGATCTTCGGCTGCACAGAAACACAGAATAGCTCTGCTCAGAAGGGACATTTAGTGTTTGTTTATTAATGTTTGATTTTTCTGCATGTGAAGGATGCTGATTAATCAACTAAATGCATCAGAAATGTTTATCCTGGCTTTATCAGATGTTCAGAAAATATGCAACTTACATCATATTTAACTAGGTAATGCCTCATATCTATACATAATTACATTTAACATTTCCAAAAACCTTTAGTCATCTAGGGAAATCTAGGGAAATCTAGGTTTTTTTTTTACCCTATCCAAGCGTAGTGTTTGGCTTTAATAAGAAAACATATTGAGACTGACACAAAGACTCTGGTGTTCAGTAGAGTATGTGGAGATGATCGTTGTCTCGTACCTTTGGGAAGGCTCTGACTGCGCAGCTGATGGCCATGCTGTAGCCGATAGTCACAGATCGATCCACGAGGGGTGCGGTGAACTTGGGAGCACAGTTCATGTCCTTCTCTTTGTAGGGAGCTCGTTTATGTTCCAAACCTGAGTGTAACATTTAGAAACTGACATCAAAGTCTACTAACCTGTTACCAGTATGCTGAAACTTTATCTAGCTAACATCTTCCAGACAATGTAACGTGTGTGTAAGTATTCTGCTGTAATAGTTTCTACATGCTCAGCATTAAGTGTTGGAATTTGGTTGCTTATAATTCGCGTTTTGGAAATGCAACATGCATAATTTTAAGGTTTTTCATTTGTAAATGAAGATATTAACACATTAAGGGATATTTATGAAATTAAATCATACATAGAGGTATTGTAATTTTACAGTTGTAACGTAAATTATAATAATAATTTTATAATTTTTTTGTCATTTATATAGTATATTTATATATTATCTTTAATTATATTATTAAATTATATATTCACATATATTTAGAAAATGTAACTATTCAGGTCATTTTTACATTTCTTTCATGATATTTAAAGACATATTTGTATTTAAATATGTTTAATAAAAACCTATTTTGGGCATGTATACATTATTTCCATGACATTTAAGAACATTAATTATTTTAGCAATATATCGTATAAGCATAAACCCCATATAAAGTCCTGTTAGCATAACTTCAGTACTGCAAATTAAAATAATATAAAAAAAAAAACGTTAAATTTTGTTATTTTTTGTCATTTATTTAATGAACTTTATCACAATATGCTAATTGTTTGAGAAGGACCTGTATTATGTAAACAAAATATTTTTTTTGGAGGTGATTAATCGTTTGACAGCACTATTGTGTATACATATGCATATGTTGTGTCCACTGGATTTTCCATTGATTTATGCAGCTCTACTCAACAACAGTAACCATAGTTACTGCTTAGTTAAAGCTTAATGCAAGCAAGTTAGATTTTTGTTACTGTATTTTCCCGACATGTACTGACCGGTCTTGGGAATGATGGCGGTGTTCTTGCTCATGCAGGGATCTTCACTGAGACCGCAGAGGTTCTCGCTGTAGACGCGGAACATGTACTCGTTCCCGATGACCAGGTCAGAGACGGTGCAGTTGGTGCGGCGATTGTGCTCATACACCGTAAACCACTCCTACGGGTGAAAGCGTAACACATGATGAAGTGGTGGATAACGGCAGTCATTCACACAAAAACACAAGTTCTGTCATCGTTTATTCACCCTCATGTTGTTTCAAACACCCGACCGTGATAGATGGATGCTGTTGAGGTCAAAAAATGATGATAAATCACCAAAACATTTGGACTCTATTACTAGTCTGAAGTCACGCTGAAGTCAGAGGTAGATATGACGGTGAGTAAATGATGACTTATTTTTGGTTGCATGAATGGAGATCAGATCTTTCACCTTGGTTTTCTTGTCTGCTTTCTGGATCGTGTACCCAGTGATCTCACAGTTGCCATCATCTTTGGGTGGTTTCCACTCCAACGCTGCGTTGAAACCCCAGACGTCAGTCACGTGCACTTGAGTCGGAGGACCCGGTTTATCTGGGAAGAGAGTTAGATGAATTGATGAACGTCTCTGGAGTAAATCAGTGATAAGACGTCAGGGCTGTCAGTTGGGAGTCGATGAAAGCTAATTAACAATTGTAAATAATTAAATCAATAATTGAAAAATGTCTAATTAAATCATTATAAATTATGTATATTTCTACAAAATAATACAAAATTTACATTAATATATATAATTTTGAATAATTTATATTTACTGTAATATAAATGATAAAACAAAAATGTAAAATTGAAATAAAGAACGTTTACAAAAAGTGAATAGTGCTGTCAAACGATTTTTTGCATAATTTGTGTGTTCTGTCTATATAAAAATGCACACATAGTATATATTTTGAAAATATTTTCACACGTCTATATTTATATAAATATAATTTATATTATAAATACATATATTTTGTTTATAAACTACATATTTTCTAAAATATATACATGCATGTGTGTGTATTTATGCATACATACACATATATTATGTAAAAAAAACCTTTGGATTTTGGATGTGATTAATCACGATTAATGGTTTGACAGCACAAAAAAATTAATAAACCTAATAAACAAAAATAAAATAATATAATAAAAAATAAATAAATAGTTAATAAAATAAAATAACAAAATAAAATGCATACATTTAAGTTATAATAAACATAATAAACAATAACTGTTAATAATTGTCACGTTGTAATATTCTAACAACAATAAACTTGAAAGAATATGTTATTTAATTATTACAATATTAGCTTAACATTTTTTATATCAAATTATCTTACCTACAACTCGGATGTCTATGTTGGCTGAGTCCTCCATGTTTTCAATTTTCAGGATTAGTGTGTATTTTCCAGAGTGATCTCTCTCAGCAGCACGGATGAAAAGGATGGAGTCGACGTTCGAGGACCTGATGCCTACTTTCTTTTCATCCACCGGCTGGCCGTCCTTCAGCCACGTGGCAACAGGACGAGGCTTGCCCTGAAAAACACACACACTTGTTCATTTGTGAAGCGATGTGCTGTATCCTAAACGTGTATTTAACATGCACTCACCTGGAAGGGGATGACCAGGTTGACTTTCTCTCCGACTCTCTTGATGTACTTGGTTCTGAGTTCACGAGGAAGACGGATCTTAGGATGCTCTGAAACGAAAGGAGAACATCAGCGTGAAGGAACAGGTTTGCTAGAGATGAATCCGAATCTTCTCGTCTCCTCACCCATGATCTCTCTGACGGTGACGGGTTGCCCGAGCAGTGCCGGAGGACTGCGGCCCGCCACGTTCACTGCAACCACGCGGAAATTCATCTTCTCTCCGGTGGGAAGGTTCCTCACTGTGTAACTCTGGCGTTCCACCAGATCCGTGTTAGCAGGATGCCACTCCGTTTCTGACACGCAGAGAAAGAAATATAACAAGATCATTCATAATAATTAAAATCGATATGTAAATAAAAATACATATAAATGTTTACATAGTTAGAATAATTAAATGCAATTTAATTAATGGAAAAATTTTAATCAATATTTTTTAAACAAAAACAAGATTAAATAAGATTTAATTTTTTTCCCCAAATAAATAAATAAATAATTGCATTATTAATTTATAAAAAAAAAAAGGACTAGGGCATGTGATTTTATATATTCACTATATATTTGCTGTGATTTAGTTTGCGATTTTTATGACATTAAAGTGAGTTAAAGACGTCTTTATACAAAAATTGATAGTTCTCTTTTTTTTTATTTAAATGAGCTGATTCACAGATTCATGTGTCTGTTTATATATATTTATACACACATTGCTACATGTAACAAGATATTTTTATACTGTTGCATATAAATAAAAACAGCATTTTTTTACTAAATAAAGTATTCATTTAAATAAATAATTGGCTAGATGTTTTTTTTATATATATTTTAAATTTACTTGCAAACAGCTGCTAGCAAATTCAAATAATTACTCCAATTTAAGTGTAAATTATATTTAAATTTACATGTAAATAATGTTTTTAACCATTTTAGAAAAACATAAACGTATGTGATGTACAATAAAAACTAATAATATACATTCTATGATAGTTTTTATTTTAATTCAAAGTGAAAGTTTTAGTAATCTTCTTGTTTTCGTCAGTTTTATTATTATTATTATTCATTTAAATCTGTAGTTTATACTAAATTTTGTTATTTTAAATTAAAAGTGAAAATGTTTGCCTTGGACAACATAACCCTAGAGAAAAATAAATATACTTAAATGTATTTGAATTACATTTATGTCATGCTCAGTATACTACAAATACATATTCATATTTATGTACTAAATAAAATACCATGTAATTGTACTTTTAGCACACTAAACTGGTATACTTAAAATATGCTAAATTGGAACAACTCATTTTGTACTCACGAAGCCCAATTAAAGACATACTTAGTATACTGATTGTGCTACAGCAGAATTATTGCACACATTTTAGGCTTATTAATAAGAAATATGCATTGTGCACAAGTAATACTGAAACTAAAGTTTCATTCACTTTTTTTTATGTATCAGTATGAAATAAATATATTAGTAATAAATTAGTTATTAAGTTATTTTCAATAATCTACATTGCCTAGTTAAATGGGTTTTTTTTATGATTTGGCACAGAATGACTCCAGCAGATGACTCACCCCCTTCCTTGCAGAATTCAATGACGTATCCATCCAGGCCTCCAGCTCCGATCTTCTCAGGAGCCAGCCACTTCAGTGAGCACGTAGTGTCCGTTACATCATCAACGATCAGCTTTGTGGGCTCGCTGGTGGGAGCTGAGAGAGAAATCAGGAGTTAAAGCAGGAGACATCAAAAGCTCATAACAAAGCAATAGCACAGCCTTCTCACCGATTGGCATGAATGGTTTAGAGTTGAGGCTGGGAGGCGAGATACCGATTCCATTGACTGCAAAAACTCTCATCTCATACAGGATGCCTTCAATCATGCGCTTGGCCTCGTATGTTGTGTTCTCAAAGACGTCAAAGTTAAGTTTCGTCCATCTAGATGATCCTTTCTTCTTCCTCTCCATCAGATAGCCTTTAAAAAAACGTATTCCTCTTATTATCCAGTGACTTCTTTTGTCAAATACTGTGCTTGTACCTAAGTGTCTCATGGCTGATTTACTTACACTACGTAATTAATAGAGCTTTTTTTAGCAAAAGCTCTATTTAGCCAGTTATGTTTTCTGCCGATGCCGACTGTTTAGTTTTCTTACAAAAACATATAGAAATCTCCCAACTAATGCTGCAAACTAAACCGGGAACCTCTAACTTGGCACATAAGAGGTTAAAATTAACATCAACTCTATTATACTCAATGCTATTTATTATAAATATAATAATCCCAGTCAACAATGTTTGTATGCTTCATCAAAAACATGCATGTGTAATTAAGAGTAAATAAGCTCCCTGTAGTGTTTTTACTGAGCGATTATATGAGACAAAACATTTTGGTAAGTTGTACTTTATCTTTCAACATACCTTCTGATGTTCACTCATGTTTATTTTGTGTGGTAGCTTGTATTAAGGCCTTCAACCTGGCAACGCCGGCTTGAACTATGGGTGATTTATAGGGTCAAACTGAGCCTTTGTTCAGTTTGTCTATCATTGTTTCAATTATTAATTATGGCTGGGATAATAAAGTAGCAGTAAAAAAAGTATATGCATCTTCATCATGACTAGATGAGTTTGTCTTTACTATAAAGTGAGATCCGCCGATCTGATTTCGTCGTTAAAATTAACCTTACTTCTTCAGTAATGTCATGGATACAATGTTATCTGTGGGTTCGGCAAAAGCAGGGTGGGCGGTGCTTGGGTAATGACTCAAGAGTTTGAACGGCACATTTTTAAGTCACAATGGCAGCTATTTGAGTGCATTTTAATGTGGATGGAATGTTTTGAAACTTATATGATAGGTGCATAGCCCCTAGACCTCACTTTATGGGACCACTGTGTTTCTGTGCCATTGTTTCTTTAAATCGGACAACCCTAAATTCAACAAAAGAAACATTTTTTTTTACTGCCTCTATTTGACTGACAGTAAATAATCGGCCCGATTATCAGCTGTTCATGTGCCGATTATCTTCTGATATTATCTGCCGATAATGCAGATATTAGTTTTATCGGCCGATACCGATTATTGGCAGATAGATTGGTGCATCCAGTTACATATGTGTGAGTGTTATGTTACCTCTAACAAGTGTGTGTTACCCTTTAAAGGTGCTCCTCCATCAAACTTGGGAGGCTCCCAAATAATAGTGGCACAATCTTCTCCTACTCCGGTACACTTCACGTTCTCGGGAGCATCAGGAACATCTGCAACACAGCAGAGACTTCAGGAACATCTACAGTACAACACCATAGTCTTGATTGCCATGAATTGCATGAGCTGATATATTTGTCTTAAAGGGCTTTGGATTAAAGCAGTTGGTCAGGACATAAATGTAAATCTAAATGGGCATTCACTCCAACGCTGATTCAATCATTAGCAAAAACTGTAGTGTTTGTTGCTAGCAGAACTACTGTTGTTGAATTTTTTTGTTGTTGAAAGAGACTGGAAACACACCAACGATTTTGATGAATAGGTTGGCTTTGTCCTCTCCTGCGGGGTTGGTGACAGTGATGGTGTAGTTGCCCTCATCTTCTCGCTCCGCTCCTTCAATGACGAAACAGCTGAGGTCTTTCCTGTTTTCCACATGCACACGTCCCTCTAAGTCTGTCACTTGCTGTGAGACACAGGTACAGCCGTTTTATTTATTCATTCAGCAAATGCTATTAAACAGTTATTAGATTAAAAAAATACATTACAAACAAAGCCTATGTAACAAATACTACCAAATTTTGCTATATGGTTTTCATGACAGACCAATACCAGTAATATAAAAAAAGCCAATGTAAAATGTATTCATTAATTTCACATAAAGAACCATAAATATAATGCCATTCAAAAGCTTGCATGCAGGCTTTTTTTCAATATTCATATACTATTACAGCTTTATTAATATTTTGAATGATTATTTCTTTATCATTTGGTTTTATTTTTTCTATTAGTTTGTTTGTTCTTAGTTTAATTTAGGTTTTTATTTCAGTGTTAGTTTTAGTTCAGTTTTTAATTATGCCCAATTTTAGTGCTTAAACATACACTTCAGTGAGTTGCCAAGCCAACATTTCCGGTTTTTCTTTAATATTTATGATTGATTTCAGCATAATTTCAATCAATAAAAAAACCTTCATTAAAAAAATAACTTGGTTAACTGGTGGCGATGCCGTATCAGTGCATCCCTATTTGGAGCATATATATAACCCACTAGGCCAAATTTTTCAAATTACATAATTATTTTCCCTACTGGTTAATAGATTTTATTTTGTATGTGTACATTGTCTCCCTTCATCCAGCAGACGGTGGGAGCGGGTTCTCCTGTGATCTCCACATCCAGACGCAGCTTGTTACCAGCAACAACAATGATGGTGTTCTGAGAAACCATGTTACCAGCCACATCCAAATGGATCTTAGGAGGATCTTAAAGGAGCACAAAGTACGTGGATATAAGCAAGTATGGTAAGAGAGAGCAACCTGGGGCCAATTTAACAAACTAATTTTCTTTGTTAGTACTATCTAGTCTTTGGATCTGGACAATGAACAGTTAACCAAAACTAGTATGTCAGAAACAGAAACTGAAAGGTCTGGCATAGGGACTGATTTTGGTCCTACCTTGTCTGGGAACATAGTCGATCTTGATTTCTGAAAGAAACATAATGATCTGATTATGTCTAGGCATTGACAAATCAGAAATAGTTTTGCTCACTATAGAGTTTCCTTTTCACCTAGAAAGTTGAGTTTAGCAGACAGCGAGAGCGCGTAACCGTCTGGGACAAAGGTGTAATCTCCAGCATCCGTTGGCTTGACGTCATCAATGGTTAAACGATGAATCCTGGAGGCACATGCACACGTATTTCAAACCTGTATAATTAATGTTATTTAAGCTAATGCGTGACTGAATGCTGACCTGCCGATATGGGAAATCTTGATACGGTCATTGGCCTGAACTTCCACGCCATCCTTAAACCATTTCCCTGTGACTTTCTCATCAGACACCTCACACTTGAACATAGCCTGCTCTGCAGATTTGACCGTAAGATCTGCGATACTTTGCAACACCTCCAGTTCCTTCTCTGGGGTTGAGTTTGACAAAGAGAAGACGATTGAAGCATTTCAACTTTAGCTTGCAAGCCGCTAGTTCAACAACTGGTGAGGATTTTACCTTCAACGATGAGCTCTCCCTTTGACTGGCCTCCGTTGGTGTAAACAAAGTACATCCCAGTGTCCTCTACGGCTGCCTCATTAATAATAAGACAGTGGCGTTTCCCATCCTTCTTAAAACGATACTTTGAACTTTTGTCATCTCGAGACAACTCCTGATCCTCATACATCCTGCAGTTACACAAACATTAATCGCCGGTCGCAATTTTAGGAGAAATATGAGTTGTTTTAAATCTCTTATGCTAATCATGGCTCTATTTATTTAATCAAAAATACAATAATGTTGTGAAATAGTTTAAAATATCCCTTTTGAATGTGAATGTTTTATGTTGTTAAATTGAGGTGCCAATTTGAATTTTCAGCATATTTTTTTCTCATTTTTCAGCATCATTACTCACATTAATCATTATACACACACACACAGAGTTACATAGTGTGCTAGTGCATAGTGTGCATGTATATATTTAAGAAAATCTTAAATATATAATATAAAAAAAAAAATATATATATATATATATATATATATTTTTTTTTTTTTTTAATTTTATTTAAGAAAATCTTATATATATTTCAATGATGTGAATATAAATAAATACATATATTTTCAAAATATGTACTGTTAATTATTATATACATAATAAATATACACAGTACACACACGCCCATATTATATGTCTTGTATGTTAAAGTATTTGATCTCTAACAAAAACATTATTAATATCTTGATTAAACTATTGCCTGCATGTAGTTTCTTTTCTTAGTTTGTTTACCAAATGACATGTGCTCCCTCCTCAGACACTTCAATCTCAAACTCCACTCTTTCTCCAACCACGACATGGTAATCATCCAGCAGTTTAGTGATGGTGACCGGAGGTTCTGTAATGCAATTTGAAAAGGTGATTTACTTGCACTGTATTAAGTTTGCAAAGCGATTTCTAGAGAGAAAATGTAATGCTAATTATGCATATATCTTTGTTGATTAATTTGCAAATGTTTATATTAAATAATGAAATGAGAGCACTGCAGCCTCCAGGTCATATGAATGTGATGATAAAGTGTAATTAAATTACACGCACCTTTAACAAAGACCTCAGTGAAGCATTTATCAGTCCCGACCACACATTCATACGCCGCGTCATCTGCCAGACTGCATTTGTTAATCGTGAGGGTTCGAATGTTTCCATTAGACTCCATGATGTACCTGCCATACAAAGAATACAAAGTTTTGATCTCCAGGCCTACAGTGACCTCTTTTGGCATGTTTGCCATTTTGTCTGGTGCATGAGAGATTTTAAACGCACGGAAGTTTAGTAATAATAATCTTAGTAATAATTGAAGTAATGAAAGTGAAAGTGTTTTTCTCAATAAAATGTATTCTCACTTGGCTGAAGGTTTGATCTCTTGGCCGTTCCTCAGCCATTTGACCTCAGCATTTTCTTCGGCGACCTCCACAGACAGGACGATCTTCTTTCCCTTGTTAACGGAGTATGCTGACTCCAGTCGTCTCAGGAATGCTACAGAAACATACCACACACAGTCACAAACAGAAGATCAAACACTTTGGTTTGGATTGATCTCTATTTCTCTTACCCTCGCTGACTTTGGGCTCCACGACCTTCATCTTCTTGAGTCTCTTCAACATGCCACGCAGGTCAGTGATGCCGTACTGAAACGCGATCTTCTCATACTCACTGGGATGAGCGTTCTTCAGAAGCTCCCAAACGTCGACCTCCAGCTCAGGCTCTGGCTTCTTTTTCCTGTAAAAGTGAGCGATGTTATGAGTAAGAGTAAGTGGTTTGAGAAGATGGAGTGTGGTTTTAATGGATAGAGGACACTTACTTTTTAACAGCTTTGAGGAGAGCACTGAAATCCAGATCACCCTCGTCCTCACCAGCATCACTGTACAAGAGAACATGGTAAATTCACAAAAAATTATGTAAAAAATATCTTCATGGAACATGACTTTTACTTATAATACACATACATGTCATGGACAAAAATATTGGCACCCTTGGTAAATATGATCAATCAATTAATCAATCAATCAATATAGTTTTATTTCAGACTTTTCACAAAAAATGTAATAAAAAATAAACAATAAATAAGCATTTACTGAAAAAGGTGTTGGCCTACCCCTTACACATCATGTACTGATACGGGACACTTTTCACTTTACAACTTAGTTAATACTAGATAACAATGTTACATAAACAATTCACAACTCAAAACAACCCTAATAACAAATACAAACCTACTATTGATTCAATATCTAAACATACAATCTTTGTATGAAAAAAAAAAGTGAATTACATAATTTTAATTCCTCATCTCATTTATTCTATGAATTAACCCCTTTGACAGATAAACAGCTTCTTTTTGCATTGGCTCTTGCCCATATACAGTATTCTTAAATTATACTGAAAGTTTCTTATGTTGAACAGCCTCAGAATACAAGACGGAAGCAAATGATTGTGCTATAATGTATAAAAATAATAAAATCAACAAGTTTTAAAGCATGTCGATTTATAAATAATTTATTTGTTGGTTCATAATAATTAACCCTTCTAACAGTCTGTATTGCTTTCTTTCGTAACCTATATATTGAATTTATATTGGTTTTATTTATATGACCCCACACCTCCACACAATAAGTAATGTATGGAACTATGAGGGCACAATACATATATATGAGGTTTTATCATTCAAAATAGATTTTATTCTTTTTAATATTGCAATGGATCAAAGTAGGATGTGAAAATAAATCTGCATTGTTAATCCTTTTGATTTTTATTTAAAAAAATCACAAACATTTAACCTTTCATTACATTATAAGAACTTAAAATGCGGGGGAAATATCATTATAAAATTAACGTTTTCTCAAATACACGTTGGGCACTATTATTGGGACCCCTAGAAATTCTTAGGAGTAAAATATCTCTGAAGCATATTTCAATTCATATTCACAATTTTGAGCACTCCAGGGTGATTATGTAAATATCCAGTGCTGGCTTCCTGTTTCATAGAAATATAAATAGGACGGAAAACAAAGACTAAATTAATCATCAACACAATGAGAAAAAATAATATAAATAATATATTTCTGATGTGCAGCAAAAGATAACTGAGCTTCACAAATGAGTGAAGTGGCTTTAAGAAAATTCACATTTCCATTATCAGGGAAATAATTAAGAATTTCCTATCAATATACAGTTTTAAGAAGCTGCCTGGAAGAGGACGTGTGTCTATTCCGTCCTAATACACGGTTAGAAGGAGAGTTTGAGTGGACAAAGACTCTTCAAGAACCACAGCTGGAGAATTGCATAAAATAGTTGAGTCTTGGGGTTAGAAAACCTTTTAAAAATTGTCAAACAGCCCCTACATCAGCACATGTTGTTCAGAAGGAGTGTCTCTCCTCGCTCATCCAAAACAAGCTCCCGCATGTTCAGTTGTCAGACAGGACTGGAACTACAAATGGGACTGGCTTCTGTGATCGGATGAAACTAAAACATTATCTTTTTAGCAGGAAACACTCAATATGGGTTTGGTGAACACAGGGATAAAAAGTGCCCAAGTTTACAATTAAATAAACTGTTGTTTTTGATATTGTGGGAGGTCCTGAACATCATGCATTCTATCAAATACCAACAGATAAAAAAATCGTGACTGACTGTTTTAGAAATGTTGTATTGGGCTATGTTTGAATCTTCTAAACCGTACGCTATCCAAACACAAACCTAAAAAACAACACAAAAATGGGTCACTGAACTACTATGACCTGAACACTGTAGAAAATGAGTGTAAACTAAAGAGAAGAAGGACCAACATGGCAATCTAAAGGGTCTAGAGTGATTCTGGGTGAAGGAGATGTCCGCTAACCTAATCAGGCATTATATATATGTAAAAAAAAAAAAAAAAAAATATATATATATATATATATATATATACACACACATTTAGAGCTGTTAAACTGAGAAATAGAGGTTTCAAAAAGTATTTAATAAAAGGGCCATTAAGAGAAAAATTTTAAATTCTTATATCCAAAGAAACATTAGATGTTAGTGAATTTTTTAAATAAAAGATTAACAGTGCAGACTTATTTTCAAAGCCTTATTTGATCATATTTACCAAGGGTGCCGATTCTTTTGTCCATGACTGTATATGTATATATACAGGAGAACAAATTAACACATGTTTTTGAATCACAAATGGTTTTTGTTTTGTCATGTGTTATGGCCTAAAGGCAACCAATATGATTTTAAACGGTTGATTCAATTATTGTATGTAGTCCTCTAAATATGTAGCTGCATACTCACGCTCTTTTGAATGAAGACAAAATATCTGCTTGGTCGTCTTGTTCAGCAGCTACAAACAAAGAAGAAAGATATATTTAGAACAGTCATTTACAGATTTATACTAGTGTGGTGTGTAAGTGTTATTTTTGTTGTGTCTGATCGTGTGTGAAACACACACTAACCCTCCACAGTGATCTCAAAGGTGCAGCTGTCACATTTGTCTTTAGCAGACACTTCACACCTGTATCCACCTGCGTCTCCTGGGACCACCTTGACGATCTTCATCTCGTACGTGTAGATCTGAGAGAGAACGAGTTAAGGAACAGTGATGTGTGTAGAATTTAGAAATCCAGTTATTATGAGTATTCATAAGAATAAAATATAATATATGACAGCTCCTCTAACCTTAGTATTTCTGTCATAGGTCTCTTTTATCTGGATGTGTTTTCCAGCTTTGCTGCCGAGGTCCATCCACTTGCCCTTTAACCACTTCATGGTAGGTTTACGTGTGAGGTTGGTGGAGTCCACCTTAACTACGAATGTTACATCTTTACCTGTGTCAAAAACCGACAGAAAAATCCATCCTAATGCAGCATTCATCCTCGAATGATGGTTGTTTTGTTATGGCAGCTATTTCAAATTTTACTAATGTCTGTGTTTTGATACCTGCGATGGCTACTACATCTTCTGGCTTCTCCACAAAAAGTCCCGTCAGCTCGGTTCGTCCTGCAAGCATGGAAGAGATATGTTATATAAATACAAAGATATTGACAGATAGGGATCCTGTGAATATTAACACACGGTGTCAACGAGAAGCATGCCCTGTTTCCATTTTAAATATTCCTTGCAAATATTTAAAATATATAAAACTTCAAGCATAAAACAATAATACATCGGGTTGTCTTCTAAAACCATGAAAGGACATTAATGACAGTGTCGCTGAAATAACTGAGGTGAGCTTCATGCACAAGAAAAGAGACAATTCTTTTCTCTTCTCACTTTTTACAGTCATTCAGGCCGATTATATTTACATACACCTCACTGTAAATATAATTTTGCACATTATATTATACAGTCCTTTCATGCACACCAACTTAGCACTCTTGAAGAAATTCTCAGGTACTCGTTTATAGTTAGTATGTGGTTTAAATAACGCAAGGAAATTGCTAAATGATTTTCATAGCCATTTAGTTTTATTACCATCCTCTTCTGTAGCTTCTGCAGATGAAAGAACAACATTAAGCTAAAGAAACCTACTGTATTCATAACTATATTTCATAATATTTTAAGGTCTCGGGCAATGCAAGCTGTGTCACTTACCCTCAGGTTTCACCTCTGTGGGAAGAAATGAGAAAAAGCGATATTAGAAAACAAATGATGTCAAAACTCAATTCATTTACAATATAGTGCATGTATTTAACTAGACATTTATGATTTTACTGATATGCTTTCCTATACTTGAGCTCTCTTTGGAGCTAACTAACTTAACTAATGTTAGCTATAGACGTTGAATGGAGGTTAATGTAACATCAGACTTTGTTTTCAATGTTTCACTGATGCCTTTCCTCTAAACACTGAAACGGTGATTACATGAGAGATGATGTTAATTTTACTCTAAATTTCAACATCCAATTAATATTTATTCATGTTTATGTAAAAAGAGGAAGATTAGTTGACTAGTTTGTCGGTTAAGTTATATTGCAGCGATCTGTCACTCAACATTAGCATGAAAAAAACATTTATTTTTTATATTTCGTCATTACATTGAGATTATTAATATTAAAATATTTTTGAAATTGACAAATATGAATAAATCTAAAATAGTACATCCTAAGCTAGGTTTTCATGATGTATTGGTCTGTACATCGGGTCTGTAATTCAAATGTAATCACATAAGAAATGAACCATTTAAGCACATTTATTGGCATACAGTACATACACAACATGGCATGCAAGCTCAATTTATTACAGCGGGATCTGTGCACTCGATCTTTTCTCTCTATGCAGATGTAAAAACACAAGAGGATTTATGTGTGTTTTTAGGATTGATTTTTATATTAGCCTACACCAAGCCAACAGGGACGTTCCAAGAGTAATGTTCCCACAATGTTTGCGAAATCAAATGGAATGGTCCCTTGACAACTTCCTGAAGTACATACAGTATTTGTTGGAAATATATTCAGTCAAACAATAAAAAAAGTACACTTTGAAGTAGAAAAACTGAAATAGCACTTTATTGAAAAAACAATACAAAACAAACTCTAATAGGCTGACAAAAGGCATTATAGCACAAAAATATGTTTTAACATAAAAATACACAATATTTCTGTGGATCACGACTGATGACCATCAGCTAAGTGACTATGTAACCATTCTGACATCATCTGGCCTGATGATGAATATATTCTGAGTAGTAAGCTGATACGCTGTAGGAATCCTGAGGCGCTCGCCCACAAGGATGCTCCACAATCCTAAAAATATGACACCAGGAAAATATGGATGGTATAAACTGACCTCACAATTTTAGACTTTCCTCTGTATATTTTTACACAAACTCATTTCTCTTCTTAGAACTGAATGATATAGCTGTATGTTTTATTTGACATTATGCCATATTTTGCTATATAAATATGAATCTGCTAGTTAAAGGCAGTTTTGAGGCTTTGTGAAAAAGTTTGAAGAAAAACATGATTTTTCAAATAAAAGTTGAATAAAACGTTTTAATTTCACTGCTTACACTGGTTCTTGTTTGCTGTAATTCTCTCTCTATACAGTTTATATTTATTTTTTGTGCTGTTTTTAAGGGGAGGTTGATCTTTACATTGTGACCTTGTCGAACAATATTAAATAAGTATTCTTTAAACAAAACATATATCTTTCAGAAATTTGAATTTGAACTTATTTTTACTTGTCTGAAACTCAATTTTAATATATATATATATATATATATATATATATAACAAGCCTACATTTTACATCATATTGCTTCTTGTATAAGTATGTCTTGATGTATGAATCTTTTCACTGACAAAAATGCTTAAGTTTGAGTTCCCTTCAGTTTATTTGCTTAAATTTCTTTACCTGTGTTATAAAATGCCCCAATTATGGATTTTTGAAAATTAACTTTCATGCATTGTGTAACGTGGCTCTAAGGGAGACATGAAACATCCAGCAAAGTTTTAAATATGAAAGTGCACCTTATATGAAGTAATTGAAAGGAGTCATTTTTAAAACGAATCCCAAGCTGAATTATGTTGAAGTCAAAATATTGCTTTTCGACTTGTTGGTCTGAATGAAAATGTTAATTCATTCTTCGCCACTAGGTGTCGCTTTACAGTAAAAGCTCACAAACACTGCTTTAAATAAAATCGATCAATTAATGCAGATTAGTGTCGTTTAAAGAAGGGGTTTGGAAAAATCTAATAATAATAGGCGCACTTAAAAAAAAAAAACTCTGCTGAAATCTGCTGAGCGCTATTTTCTTGTTTTGGAGTTGGAGTCCATGCAACTTTATCAAGATGTTTCCACTCTGATAAAGAGAAACTCTCTCTGGTCATGTGCTCTGAAATAGCAGATGCCTAACATCCGCCTCATTCTCAGGAAGGTATGTGGTTGCCATGGCGCTTCTTAAAAGGCCACGGTAACATCGTAACCTCTCTTATGTCAGGCCAGGAATCTACCCGTCGACCACACCGATATCAAATAGCAAACATCTTACAGCCGCACTCTTAACTGGCAAATACCTGTCAAAAATGACTGACTTCAAAACGTAATGAGCCATAAACACAGATATGCTGCAATTTATTTCAGATTAACCAAGAGGATGTGCCACGTGATTTTAAGTATGGTGACTCAATCCTGTATAGTTCTGTTTTTCAGTGCCCACAACATTTTAAAACGTAAGTAGGATGGATCAGGAAAAGTCTGCTTTTGAAGGATGCTTTTAGGTTTGTATAACATATGAACCCTCAGCACATGATGTCATCTGTCTTCACCTGTGTCTTTTTAAAAAAGCACCATATCGCATTTCAAACCACACAACCTAGCTTGCCCATTTAAAGTGGCTTGCAAATTTTATTTCAACCCTTAAAAGCAGCCGAAAAAAGATCTGTTTTAAGAATCTTTAAAATTACTGGCAATAAATTAAATGTAAAAGCCCTTAAAATGTATGTTATAATTTGCTTTGTATTTATTATCTATACTTATTTTGTTTAATAAATGAATTAGTTTGTTTATTATATTTGTTAAATGTTTTGTGGCATTAAAAAGACCAGAAAACTTACCATTACAATCTCAACATATTTTTTTTCAAAGCCTTAAAGCACCTGAAAAATAGCATTGCCTGAAAGCCTTTAATTATTATTAACCATTTATTTATTTATTTTTTATTATTAAACAAAATCACAAGCATCTCAAGGCCCAATACAAATATCAAGTTATTATTAACCAATTTAAATTATTTTTTTATAATAAGCTTTTACTCTCAGTAGTTCTATGTAATTATTTTGTTAAAATAATTAATTTGTGTAAAAACAAATACATAAATTAACTTCTTAAAGCCTCTATGCAATTATTTATTTCTTTATCTTACTTTTTGCTACTTACTTTGAAATCGGTTTAATAAAGTAAAATAAATATCTACCTGTATATACAAACCATTGGGTCCATTTGCCACAACAGATATAAGTAAATAATTCCTGGTTAACAGCAGTAACCCATAAATGCTTTATGTCTAGAGCTTATGGTTTATATTTGGTGTATAAACACCTCACTAGTAGCAAAGCTTGTTTTTATGATTCACTTGAGATGAATGTGTGTGTGTGTGTGTGTTTGAGAGGGATTGAGGTGATACTTAACACAGTGTACTACATGCTGGATTTAGCACATTAGGACGGTAAGCTCCCTGTCTTAGCACAATTCCACACACACACACACACACACACACACACATACGTATACAGACAGTGGCTTCCAACAAAGCTGCTAAAACTCTTTAACTCTTTTAAAAATGACTATTCAGATGTTACACATGATGTTTTAAAAGCACCTGGTCACACTTGACCAAATCAGCGGATCTGGGTGGCAGACAATGCAGCATGTGACAAAACCAGTGCCGAGGAAGCTGTCTCTATATTTGTGCACGTAAGTGACTGATGCTGCTTAAAGTGGCTAAAGGTCTGAGACTCAGTCTGTCAGCATTGTGCCCCTGAGCCGAGCACTTGATCCCGGGTCACTCCCGGGTGACAAAATTTGTACCGATTATACATGCTACTTCCATTTAACGGTTTGTAATTTCGCTATCATAACTATTACTGTAGTTGCATTTTATTAAAGCATGCTGCATTTGTTTTATTTGCGCTTAGAATTTTATTTTTCCCAAGGGCTGCATGTGACATAAATAGACTTTAGGACTGAGTGCTTATCAGGTGGTTCTTCATATCATGGACTTTTGACCCATAAGGCAAATTGTTGCTGGTAATGTAATGTTCTGGCAGCTGCAGGGTCATAATAAACTGGATAGATACAGTATCTCATTAATAGGTTGTTGACAAATGCAAACCGTTCTCAGGTGTCAGCAAGCATGCATTACGTGCAACACGCTTCTGTGGATTTTGTTTTGATTTTTGTAAATTGTGCTGGTTGATGAAGTCCATGTTTGGTTTTGGATTAGCATCTTTTACTAGTGATCTAAGACTTTTATAATAAATTACATTTACACCAATGGTCTTGATGCCTGCTATTGTGAATATACACTACTGTTGAAGTTTGAGATCAGTAAGTTTATATATAAATATTTTTCTTTTTTTTTGGCAAAGATGCATTAATGCATATCAGAAGGATTTCTAAAGCAGGGGAAATTCAGTTTTCATCAAATAAATACATTTCATGTTAAAAGCTATTTACATCTAAAATATATATTTCACAATAATGCTGTTTTTACTGTATTTTTAATCAAAGAATTACAGCCTTGGTGAGCATAAGTCCATTTTTGGAAACTGAGCCCACACTTGAGCCCAGCAGTGTAACAATTTAACATTTACTGGCTGCATTGTATAGATGTTTCATACATATTTATGTAATAAGCAAGATTAGCTTTAAAAACACTTAAAACATAATTCATGTCCTTATATGCACAACTCAGTAAGTTAATTAGAAAACCATAAGCACAGCTTTAAATAGAAGCCTGAGTTTCAGCTGACTTCGCATTGGGATAATGGCAAACGCTATTAAAACAGCTCTCCAGAGTGTTCTTTCACACTATTAAAGTTTATGAAACTGAAGTGGCGATTATCAGCATTTGATGGTATTTTTAGAGCTTGTCTTCTCCCCAGGGCTTCTGTGGCATTACCATATAGGACAGCATCTGGAAGAACCCTTATGAGAGCGACGGTGTGTAAATCAACACTCTTGACAGGCTGCTGATCGGATTTACTGTCGTTCATTCAAAAGGTGGGGTGAGGTATCAGAGGTTAAACTGAGAAACTGACCGGACTGAGAGATTTATTTGCCACATGAAAAGATGACGTGATTTCTGCTGCTATTTAACATGTACAGCCATAGCTTTCTTAGCGGTTGACTCTTCTTGTTTGTTTACTCAATCCACAGTGAATAAAGTTTACAGACCGGATGGTGAGGTGAAAATAGAAATGGCAAAGGTCATCAAAAGATATTTATATCTTACTGTGGAGTGTGGAAGAGCAGAACAGGCCACCGGTTCGAGATCTTCATCAGAATCTGTTTAGGTTTTGTGGCATGTGATTTATAGTCTAGTCTGTCATGTGGCCGTAGGTATGGATTTAGTAAAGGTCTCGAGGGTCACACTTTTATTAGCATCTGAACCGTTAATTGAATCCCGGCAGGGACCCAGGTTTCAGATTCTTCTTGTCTTAAATTAGGCGTTGTCTTTTCCAGTGTCTCAGAATCATGCGTAGGGTTTATAAGTTAATAATAAACTTAGAGTGATGCATATTTATCAGTCGTGCAACAATCATTTCTGTAATACAAACTGAGGTTTAGTTTATATATTCATCGTCAATAAATCCAACTGGTAAGCTCCGCCCCCTTTAAAACAACGGCCTTATAATGACAGCAGTCAGTTTGTCATACATTTTGGACACAGAAGGACCATTCAAGTGGGAGTTAAATATGCCATGGAGGTATATATGAAAGATTAATTTGAAAGGGAGGGTTTACAGATCACAGTGCAAGCTTCGTGTTACGGCCGTCACAATCCTATGACAATAACCAAGACCAACGCTGTACCGCAAAGTGCGATTAAATTAATTTACATTATGAAGAGGCACTGAAATGTAGACCTTTATTTGTGTTTTTTGTCCCACATTGTACATGACAATAGTTCGCTATTTACGTTCGCAAATCTATGTTAATATTTTGCAAGTTTATATCTCGCAATTTTAGAATTAAATCTCACAACTCTGACCTTGTCACAATACCTTGCAATTTTGACTTCTGTTACAATTATACGTTTTTATTCGCAATTCCATGTTTATATCTCGCAATTCTGTCTTTTCGCATAATTTAGAGTTCATATTTTGCAATTAAAATTTTTTCACAATTCTAAGTTTATATCTCATAATTTAGATTTTTCTCACATTATCTTGCAATTCCAACTTTTTCGCACAATTCTGAATTTATCTCATAATTCTGACGTCTCTTTTTTGGATATTTATTTTTATCCCATTACAGAAACAAACCACTTAAATTATTTTCACAGTGAACTGATTCCAAACATGCACTTCAATAAAATCAAATGAATGCAAAGAGTTAATAATAACCATTCAATGAGGTTATTATTTGGGCATTATTGGTTAACATGCGTTATTGTTAAAACTGTGTAACCCAAATAGATGGAAATTTTATATGAAATCCAAACACATTTCAAATTTAGGCTTAACTGTTTTTTTTGTGCACACTAAGTTTTTAAAGTTTCCTGTGACACGCTTGATGGAGACATTCTCAGGCTTGTGTTGTGAATGATCTGTAAGCCGTTGGTCAGTGTGGAATTGTGCTAAGACCAGTAGATGAGCGCCGGACACATTCCCCCTGAGCTTCATCTCGTCCTGTTCTCACACTGTCACACGGTTTCTCGTCTTACACACTCAGTAGAATGGGACGCATAAAAACAAAAACGTGTACGACAGGAGGAAGATATATACTTCATGACCATATAACTGCAAATCACCATCTGTCTGACAGAGCATAAGGTTTTATGAGCACCAGTATAGCTTTCAGACAGTTGAGATTGCAGACAGTCAACATTATTTACATCAACATTTTTATGAAATGATGTTACTTTACATATATACTCAATCTATCTATCTGTCTATCTTTCTATCGTAAAGTGCTATTGGCATGGTAAAATGACTGTGTAGTATATTCGGATCAATGTGAAATCATGCACCTGATGGCATTTATCGCTGATTACATGACAGCTTTACTGACAAAACGCGCAAACATATTGGCCAATACGAATCGGTGCATCCCTACTTTCAAGTACATTCAGAGCATTAGAAACAGTAGTTGGTGCTCCAGTATAATTGGTCCGTCGAAACTCATCCAGTGATAAACGTTCCGCGGTGCAAAAATAAGTGCGATTAAAATGCGTTTAAAAAAATTTAACGCGTTATTTTTGTGTAATTAATTAATCTAAATTAACGCGTTCAAGTCCCGGCCCTAATAATAAGTAAAAATACGTTTTAAATAAAATAAGATTGGACATTGCTAATATCATTTAACATGTTGCGAGCATGTTTTAGCACAAATAGCATGTTGTTTTCATGTTTTTAATATGATTGGGATGTTATTAACATATTGTTAGCAGGATTAGCATGTTGTGAACATCTCTAACGTGATATCGCTGGAATATGTCTAAACATGATTAGCATGTTTAAACACGTTGTTTGCACAAATTAACATGTTGCTAGTATGATTAAACATAATTTAGCTTGCATATTTTAACATGTTTACATAAAAATGTTGTTAGCATGATGCTAGCATGGCTTAGCATCAATTAGCATGCTGCAAGTGTGTTTACCATGAACTAGCAAGCTGAAAACATGAATAAAAATAAAAATAAAACAATCAGGGTGTGGGGGTATCTATTTATGTCTATATCAGCGCCATGTATATGACAGTTATGCTACACTTATAAAACATGTGAGATTAATATAGTAATATAGCGAGGAGCTTTATTCTCATAGGTTTTGTTGACTTCATTCATTATTTCACAGCAGAAGCCGTCACTGGATACTATTTCAGTTTCACTCGGGAAGCATTTTATTTTGCCATCTGTGCGTCTTTATCTGTCTGCCTTGACACATGTGCTCCACTCTTTCTCTTCACACTGACCCTTCTTGTTCAAGACACCTCTCCTCCTCCTCAGCTTTCATCCTTCTATTAATTCTAATTCTATTTTCAAGTGTTTGAGGAGATTGCATGCATTTAGAGATCTCAGAATGTTTGCAAATTAAAGAAAGCATTTGAGTAATATATCAGAAGAACTGACCAATAGTAAAAAACAGCACAATATGAGAGACATTACTATGTATTGGTTATATATTAAAAGATCAATGTGAAAAGCAAATCTCAGTTTTGTTTAAAACAATTCAGGTTTACAGTAAGCAATAATAGCTGATGAATAAACAAAAGCATAATATTTAAATCTAATTAAACTTTTAGTAACTTTTCTAGTCTTGTCATATTTCATGGACTTTCTGTTACTATCACCAATAATGCTGGGACTATAGTTACTACTGTTAGTAAATAACAGTAGATAGCATAAATCCTGAAAAAAGGCTGAAGGAAATGAAGAGATGTACCTTCTGTGGGCTCAGGCATGGCTGTGGCTGCGTCTTGCTTGTCTTCCTTCGACTGACAGCTTGTGTCACTTTTTTTTTGCTTTTTATTTCACAGTCCCTCGGTTATTCAAAGCATTCAGGGAACTCAAATTACCCACCAAGCAAGGAGAGAGCGGGAAGGAGGGAGACAAACCAGGGGGATAGAAGAGAGAAGCAGTGACACTCGAAACCCCTCCTGGATTCTCCAAGTCTGAGAGGAAAGTTTGGAGAGATGGAGGGAGAGCCGAAGATGAGGGACACGACATGAGTGTTTGCTGACAGACGTGTTAAGGTGTTGTTATTTTACAGTGGGTTTTACACCAGCTAAACAGAGTGCCTTGATGCCGCTCTTTCAACACCCTTTCTTACGAGTGCATCACAATATTTTTTCAGTTGTGTCCATGTTTTTGACGCAATCTGCTGAGTTTTTCTTAGTTTTGGCATATTTGCTGCTTTTAGGGTGGTTGCTCAAGCATTTGCACACAGTCGTTTACACACACCTACAAAACAATCGTAACATAATATACTGCATCTGTGGGGCAGATGACTCGGATTACATTAGATGATGTCAACAATAAAGTTGACTTTGACTTTGACTAGATCCATTTGAAGGTGAGTATGAGCCTGGTTCCAGGTCTCCTCGCTTCTTCGCAACCAGTCGTCGAGGGCAGGTAGGTTGGTGGGTTCACCAGACCAAGTCGGCAGGTGGAACATGGGTGGTTGGAATCCAAGAATACACTTGAAAGGTGTCATTCCAGTGGCGGGCTTTTGCAGCGAGTTCTGGGAGTATTCTGCCTACAGCAGAAACTCACTCCAATCCTGTTGTCTGGAGTGGCAGTAGGTTCTGAGGAACCAAGTCAATTCTTGATTCAGTCTCTCGGCTTGCCCATTGGATTGCGGGTGATAACCGGACGTCAGGCTGCGTTGATGTTAAGGTGCGAACAAATGGCCCTCCAAAGTCTAGATGTAAACTGAGGACTCGGTCCGTAACGATGTCTTCGGGCATGCCGTAGAACCGGAAAACTTGTTTGGCTATGACCTTGGCGGTCTCCCAAGCTGTTGTGAGTTTAGGGAGTGGGACCAGACGGCAAGCCTTGGAGAACCGGTCTATGATTGTAAGGATTGTGGTGAAGCCATGTGAGGGGGATAGGTCGGTTACAAAGTCCATAGCTATGTGGGACCAAGGCTTTTGGGGTATTGGCAAGGGGTGGAGCAGTCCTGCAGGCTTGAGATGACTGGCCTTGCTGATGTTACATGTGGTGCATCGACGGATGAATTGTATGACGTCTGTGTTGAGACTTGCCAAACAGAATCGATTCGACACTTGCTCTGTGGTGGCGAGGATTCCAGGGTGGCCTGCACTGGGAGTTTGTGTACCCAGTGTAGCAGTCTCTCGGGCAGGGATTTGGGTACATATACTTTTCCTGGTGGGCAGATGTCTGGTGTGGGGTCCTGGGCCTGAGCGTCGGTGATCTCTGCCATTATGTCCCATCTGATGGGAGCCACGATGCGCGGTGGAGAGATGATTTACTTGAGGGGTTTCTGCTCGATCGGTGAGTCATATTGGCGTGAGAGGGCGTCTGCCTTTCCATTTTAAGATCCAGGCCGGTAGGTGATTTTAAAATCGAATCTGGTGAAGAACAGTGCCCAGGTGTTCAAGGTTCCGGTGATCTGTGAGCACGAGGAAAGGGTGAGTGGAACCCTCCAGCCAGTGTCGCCATTCTTCGAGGGCTGATTTCATGGCAAGCAACTCTCTGTCTCCCACATCGTAATTTCTTTCAGCTGGGGTGATCTTGCGGGAAAAGAAGGCACAGGGATATAACTTATTCTGTTCACCATGTCTCTGGGAGAGTATGGCTCCTATGCCTGTGCTAGAAGCGTCGACCTCCACCGTGAATTCTTTTCTTGGGTCCGGATGCTTGAGAATAGGTGCGGAGGTGAAGAGAGCTTTTAGATCTTTGAATGCCTGTCTGCTTCGATCATCCCAGTGAAGGTGAGTAGGCCCCTTTCGGGTCATGGAAGTCAGGGGTGCTGCGATGAGGCTGAAGTTGCGTATGAAACGGCGATAGAAATTGCAAACCCCAGGAATCTCTGCATCTCCTTAATGGTTCTCGGTTCAGGCCATTGTGACCTTGTCATGGCGACCCCTTTATGGCTGATAACGCACCCCAGAAATGACACTTGAGTCAGGTGGAACTCACATTTAGTCAGTTTAGCATAGAGTTTTTGCTGGATTAGTTTCTTCAGAACATTTCGAACATGCTGGATATGGTCTGTGAGAGTCTCTGAGTATATTAATATGTCTTCAATATACACGATGACTGATTGATTCAATTCTTCTCGGAAGACTTCATTGACTAGTGCCTGAAACTGTTGGAGAGGCCGAAATATTGAAAACATAACATTATGTTTTCAATATTTATAAAACATATATGTTAAAATTCAAGTAAATACATATAAATATATTATAAAATGTACATTTATTTAATAAATATTAACATTTATATATAGAGTTTTTTCTTTTGTACCTAAACATTAAAAAAAAATGGTTTAAATATCTTTATCTTTTAAAATATTTATTTTTTATTAAACATATATTATTATTTTAAATCATTAAACATTTTAAATATTTATATTTAACATATTAAATATGTATTAAAATTTTGTTTAAAAATATATGTTATTTTTAACATTTATTTAAATATAATGAACATTTATAATAATTTATTTATACATATTTTCTATATATTTAATTTTTAAAATAAAAATACAACAGACTACTCCATATAATAAATTATAAATTTAATAAAAAAAAATACATTTGTATATATCATTGTTTTTAAAAACATTAATTATAATAAGATATTTTTATTTCATTAGTAAGTTATTACTATATTATTAATTATTATTAAATTATATTCCAAATCTATACATTTTTATTTGTAACATTTACTTTAAATGATCTATGCCTGAACACTTACTGTTTTCAGACAGGTTTCCTCCATCAGTTCACAACAAACCCTCTCTGAATCTTGACACATGAATCTTGTCTTTCTGGACGCAGACTCAGTTTAGATCGTAATAAACTGATCTTTAACCACTATTTTGGCTTTTGCGGCTTCATTCCTGCATAATCCCATGGGAGTTTGATACTCCACTCATATTGCCAGGCTCATGCTGATTTTATTAATAGAGTCTCATTCCATATCTGGCTTGTGTATCAGGATCACTGCAGGAGTGAAGAGACACAATCTGAACTATCTGTCTAATGACATCACTGGTGTTTAGTTGGCTTGTACACACCATGTGCATCGGAGTGACAATCATACTGAGTTGCAGCATGTGACCTGTGGTTATTTTTATTTATTTTGTTTACATTTTTGACTAACATTACATCAACAGGTAATTAGTAAATGTCAGTGTTCATTTGTTCCTCATTTTATCATGAATGTTATTTCTCTACAGTAATATTAAAGACTGTAAGTGATTGCTACATTTTAATAATATTTTAAAATGTCCAGATATATTAAAAACAATATTTTATGTATAATGTATTATGGACATTTTTAAATCATAACATATATACAATCAGATATTTATGCATTTCAATTACATTCATTTTTCTATTTATTTAACATCTTTAACATTTCACCACAAATTATGTGCTTTTATGTACTGCAATAATTATGTAGGCTATTTATATTCTAAACATGTTTGCTTTCCCTTTGTTTAATGTGATTAAAAATATTTCCACACTAAAAAGCCCTTAACTTTCAAAGTTTCTTAAAAAATAAATAAATAATAATTTACAATTATTCTTTTTACAATAATAATGGGCTTTCAGTCTCGACTAAATTTGTTTCGTGTTTTTTTTTAAATCGATATCCCAATCTTCATCATAAGACGATTCTAAGTCAATCGTGGTTTCAAGGATATATATACTGTATCCCTGTTCATCGAAAGCGGAAAATCCCAGCGCGAGACGCAGGACCTCGTGGCGCAACGGTAGCGCGTCTGACTCCAGATCAGAAGGTTGCGTGTTCAAATCACGTCGGGGTCAAACCTTTCATCTTTATTTCCTAAACCGATAAATTCATAGCGTGTATTATATTTCGAGTATGGTTATGAAATTTGGTCACATATTGTCAAGAAGGACAACATAATTGATTATTCTATAAGAGTGAAAAAAGGTGACATCTATCGGAAAATAAAATGCCAAAATGACATGTAGAATGTAGGCATTAAAATAAACTGTAGATATTTTCACCATAAAATGTGTATTGTGTTTAAAAATTTAATTAAACCTATATCAGCATCTTCAATGCCTCCCTGACCTGCTTTAAAACCGCTGTGTTTGTTCTGATCCCAAAGAACACCCGCCCAGCCAGCCTCAATGATCATCGCCCAGTAGCCCTGACATTTGTAGTGATGAAGTGTTTTGAAAGGCTCATGAAACTCTTCATCAGTTCCTTCCTTCCCTCCGACTTTGATTCATTGCAGTTTGCGTACTGGACTAACAGATCCACGGGAGATGCTGTCGCACAGGTGGGTTTCAGTACGTCCTTGTACAGGTGGATATACACTGAACCCCCCGAGGGATGCCTGCTGAACCTCCTTCTCTACTCCCAGATACCCCACTAACTTCATTGTGAAGTTTACTGACGACACAGTGCTGGTAGGACTTATCTCCAGAAATGACGAGAGTTTGACCGGCGAGAGGTGGACGATGGAGATGGTGATTGACTTCAAGAGAGAGAGGAGAGCAAACTCACACCCCAATCTCAATCAACAGAACCCCTGTGGAGAGAGTCTCCAAGCTCAAATACCACGTTACCGAGGACCTTACCTGGAAGACACACGCAGACTTCCTCATCATCAAGGGCAGACAGCGCCTCTATCACCTGAGGCAAGGTTTAATATCTCCAAAAACACCCACTGGAGTCATTGAAAGCATCCTGTGCAATAACATACCGGTTTGGTACGGAAACTGCACTGTACAGCAGCAGAAGGCCCTGCCTCTACCAGCCCTGCAGGACACTGAAAGGTGCAGATCCCGGTCCAGCAGGATCACTAGTGACTCCAGCCATCCCGCTCATAAACTGTTCAGGCCCCTGAGGTCAGGAAACGCCTCTGTAGCCTGAAAACAAGAACGGAATGGTTCAGGAGGAGGAGCAGTGAGACTCCTCAACCACAGCACAAACATGACATCATGTCATGTATCTCTAAAAAGTAATTTCCTTCTGGAAATTATAAGAATATCTATACCTAATGGAACATCTGCACCTAGTTTACATTTCCAATGCATCTATCTTTATGTATAAAATTTATCTTTTTTATATATATACCCTTACAGTGCAATCCCTCGGTTATATATACATACGGCTGTTACATTTTTATATAGATTTTTTATTTTCTTACACTTATAATTTTTGCTTTTATTTTATACTTATCCTATGTTAGTACTTATTTCTTATTATATTTATTTTTTTTAGTATGGTTTAGTGCAGTTGGGGAGTACTTTTCAGCCAGAAAAAAAAACAAAAACATTTCACTGTATGTTGTACCAGCTATAACTACATGTGACAAATAAAGAATCTTAAATCTATTTAATTAAGGCTTTGGTCCCGTTCTTTTGCCTGTTTCATAAAACGAGTTTACCTTTTATTATTATTATTATTATAACTCAAATCAAAGGCCCCAGCTCTTGAGGCATAAGCACTAACATTTTGTGTATACAAATATCACTTAAAAATAATTCTACATAATAATTCTATAGAATGCTATATGATTATAGAATTGCATTTTATCTATATTTAATGTATATGATATATTATTCATTTAATTTCTTTTTATTTACAATGTGTAAACTGAGATGTAATGCTGTACGTACATGTGCACGTCGCTAGATGGCGCTGCAGCACAATAACAGCAGCAGCTTCACGTTGATAAATATAAATCCCCGTATTATCAGCCTGAAAAAGATTTGCCTCCTGAGGTTTGAATCTGATACGCAAGTCAAATGAGTAGACATGAGGAGCAGACAGAAGTCCTATAGGAAAACTCCCGGATGGTTCTCACAGACCTCGTGGCGCAACGGTAGCGCGTCTGACTCCAGATCAGAAGGTTGCGTGTTCAAATCACGTCGGGGTCATATGTTTATTCTTCGCGTTTCAGTCCAAAAATCATATATTTATCAAAACAGTAAGTGCATAAATCAGAGGAACAAATCTTGCATTCGAATAAGTATGGGGCAGTGCAGGTGGCTATTAAATACACTTAGTATTCAGAGAACATTGATCTTGTGCTGCTAAAAGAGAACACTTTAAATCTAGTTTCTTCAGTTCATTGGATTTAAAATGTTTTTTCTCTTTGCACTTGTACTACTGCAATATTAAAACATGAAACATCTTTCACTAGGGGTCAGTGTGTGCCAGGCTTTTATTTAACAGGACGATCAAACATTAAGCAAATCAGTACTAGCCTGTCCATTTATCTGTTTTAAACCACACACCAGACAAGAAAAAACTTGCACATAGTACAGATACACCTACAGCTTGTATAAGCTGAATTACATAAGTCTGAATACATCTTAAAAAAAAAAAAAAAAAAATATATATATATATATATATATATATATATATATAAAAGGCAAAAAAAATAAAATAAAATTTATTTTTATGGCAAAAAAAATGTATTTTTTTAGAGTTTTAATGTAAGGTGCTCATGCAGGCTTTATGTTATAGGTTTAGTGAAGCTGGAGTGTGTGTGTGTTACTGACGTGTGTGAGGCTGTGGAGCAGGTGATGCGCGTGTCCTTGACTCTCTCTCTCACACACATGCGCTCCACTCAGCACCTGATCTCAAAGCCAGGTGTCATTGCTGTGCACAGACAACACAAGCACGCTAGACATGTGCTGGAGATTGACCTCATTTAGACCAGCACTGCCATACATTATCAAGGCTTCAAACACTGTTGATGATCTAATGATTCATTTTAATGCGTCGTCTTGTATATAAAGTGCTAGAATTAGTTCAATGATTAGAATTAGTTAGTTAGAATGATTGCGATGAAGTGGTTATATAACAATATGGTTCTATAATGATGATTATTATCATTATTTAGTAATAATACAATAATAAAAAAAAAAAATATAATATTTTAATATTCTTATTACTAAATAATAAACAGCTAAAAACAAAACAAGAAATTGTATTGTAATATTCCCTGTGAAATAAAAATATTAATATACAGTACTTGAATAATAATGGTAATTATTATATCTGTTATTAATATTAAATGGGATTACTGTTACTAAATAAATATCAATTTGCTAAATAAAATATATAATAAATACAAATAATAAATATTCTGAAAATAAAATATTAGCATTGTGTTATTTCATTGTATTATGCAGTAATAACAATAACAACATTATTATAAATTATACACAGACTATAAAATTACAGTGTTAATATTCAGTACTGTCTTAATGAGCAGATAATGTGCCGCTTGTAAAAAAAACACACATTGCAATGCCTCACTCTGAAATATCAAGCATTCTTTTAATTAAATACCAGTATATCAATGGCTTTTATTAACTTTTAACATTAATCGTGCAGCACTAATGCTAGGGTCAGATATGTTCAGCTATTATTTCTGCAGTGTACAGAATATAACACACCTGGCATGTGAAGGCCTGCATGCATAAAATACCTAGCTAGCCTAGGCTAGCACTCACTCCACACATTTGTCCCGGGATCATGTCTGCGGTGGCACTATAGGAGGCAGTGCGGTGTACAGTTATCAGCCAGCGTCTCATTCTGAACATAGTGATCTTGTTTTTGATTTTCTCTTGGCACATGCATTCATTGTCATGATTTATACTTTGTCTGTCCCAGCTTTTTAGGAAGGCCCAGTATTTCACAGTTAATCCTGTACGTTCTCAACCTCAAATCAGTTGTTACTCTATTTTGATCCCACACTTTGTCCAGTAAAAAAAAAAAAAAGCACATTTAATATATATTACTAAAACATATTTTCCTACATTATGTAAATAAATCGGGTTAAATAAATTGGTCACCATTGACTTCCATAGTAGGAATAAAAATACAGTGGAAAGCAATGGTGACCTAAAAACTTTCTTTACAATATCTTCCTTTGTGTTCAGGAGATTTTTATAACACTATAGTTTGTATTCTATCGTCTTTGCATCCAGGCCTGGATTAAAGTGCCCTTATTATGGATAAAAAAAAACCCAATATATATATATATATATATATATATTATGGTGTGTGTAAGTCATCTCTATGTGAATGAAATCACCCTGCAAAGTTTTGCAAATAAAGTGCACTGTATATAAAGTTATTGTCTCTCAAAAAAAAGAGTCGACCTTAAATCATTGAAACAAGTCATCTTGCAAAAAGAGTCCAAAGCTATTTGATGCTGATGTCAAAGTAAAATATTGCCACCCACTTGTTTATCTTTTAGTGTTGGTCTGCATGAAAATGTAAATTAATTATTCACCACTAGGTGTCGCTTTTTAAGCATTAAAAGCTCACAAACGATGCTTTAAATGAAATTGATCACTGCAGAATTAGCGTCACTTTGAAAAGATGAACGGTTGAACCAAACTACCTTTCTTCATCAAATTACAAAAAAACAAGTTCAAGAGTGTTTCTAATGCAGGACCTATCTATCGTGGAGTTTTTCTTTTGCCATTTGAGCAAATAGAGATGCAAAAAATATATTGATGATACTCTCCCATTCCCTGCTGTTGAAGTTAACCAGAATATGATGACAGACGCTGCTGAGAAACCCAGAGTTATGAAGATGTGAACACAGAAAAGAAGTTGACTGATAGTGTGGACCCAGAATATAAGACGACCATATGTTTTTAGACATATCTCTCTTTTATTTGGAGCAATACAGTGTTTATGAGTTAAAAAAAGTCTTACTTACAGTCAAATGAATGCAGATAAGGTAATTCTGTCGCTACTGTACACACACACACACATTAAGAAGGTAAGAGAAGGTCATTTTAGCTTTGAGACATTGTATCACTCTGGCTTTTCAACACATTTACACACACACTGAGAGAAACACACACCAGATACATTCATGAAGGATTTATGTGCTGTCAGATGGCTGTTCTCTTTCAGTAATGACAGTTCAATGACAGCCATATACATACCACACACACACACACACACACACAGTACTGCATCTCACTTCTGTCTACTGAAGTTCTGCGTATACTGTTTATATTTTTAGAAAAGACTGGCAGTCTGACGCAATCACGAAACCTCAACCTCTAAAAAAAAAAAAAAAAGAAAAGAAAACATTTTTGTTTATTAGTATGCAGCACTGAAACATCGAAGGTCAGCAGCAAAGACACTGTGTGTGAATACATAAAGAATATCTGTGTAATTTTATTATATGAGTGAAGAATGATACATACATTAAGACATTCATCCAGAGCTGACAATTAAATAAAAAAGCTAATCTAGAAGAAAGGAAATGCAGAAACAGTCCGTTCATCTGTAACACGCTTAAGACAGAAGGAGAACGACTCGGTTAGATGTCATAAACATGCTTCCTCTCGTCTTCTGAATGAAAGAGGAAAACCCTGGCGTCTCGTCAGGAGCAGCGCTATCATGTCAGCAGAGCAAAGGTGAACACACTGCACAGTGACCAGTAATAATGCTGTTATATATGAATACACATCACATCACTTATAATACAAAAACTGCTGACTGGCCGCACTGAAATATTGGGAGTGTACGGCTGTTTTAAAAAACTGCCAAACTACAAATTAAAAGATGTTGATAGTCAAGCTTATAAGCAATAGATGTATGTAAAAACATGTATATATTTAATATATGTGCCAATTCAACTGTGCTTGTAGAAAAATAAATTATTCAAATTTTTAAATACGAATTTACTATTTACAATATATATTTAATATTATATATGCAAT
>JAUYWG010000064.1:16371459-16385373 GCA_034779775.1 Enteromius afrohamiltoni | reverse complement strand
CAGCACAGATGGAGCCGGGGACAAAGACCATGATAGATAGATAGATAGATAGATAGATAGATAGATAGATAGATAGATAGATAGATTAGAACAATACATGGATGAACGGACAGACAGACGGTTAGATGGATGGATGGATGGATGGATGGATGGATGAACGGACAGACAGACGGATGTGCGGAGGTTAGATGGATGGATGGATGAATGGATAGACAGACCGACGTGCAGAGGTTAGATGGATGGAGGATAGATAGATGGATGTATGGATGGATGGATGGATGAATTGGATGGATGAACGGATAGACAGACGGAGGATAGATAGATGGATGGATGGACGGTTGAACGGACAGAGGATAGATGGATGGATGGATGGATGGATAATAGATGGATGGACAGATAGATGGAATGTCTGGATGTGATGTCACATCCTGTCTGTTACATCAGCAGCTTTATCCTCCATGCACACACGTCCGTGAAGTAACCTGGTGTTTTCAGAGCTGTTGTCTACTGTCTAGTGACATCTGCTAATATGGAAGACGTAGGGACAAAGAAATGATTTGTATACTGTTTGTAAATAAAATACTGAACTTTAGCATATTATTTCATAGATTTGTCATTGTTTCTTAATGCAAGAAGAACTTTTAAAATACAGAATTATTTTTTCCTGTTTTCCTGTTTCCTCCATTACATTTCAAAGGATTGTATAGAATGAAACGAATCAAATTCTATCGTACTTTTGCTCTAATTTAAAATTAAAAAAAAATATGTTTGTAGATTCAAGTACAAATGAATTTAATCTTTTCTTGTATTTTTACTATCCCTGTTCACTGTGACAATTCCACTTGCAAAATGATTTTTACATCACATTTAAGAGAATGAGACATTTTAAACCTTATTTTACTGCTGTTGCTGTTGTTTTGTAACAAAAACAAATGACATTTTAATTTTAAGAAATTTGGTGAAAAAGCTCATTATGAAAAGCAGATGTAAACCACTAGACAACTGCAGCATCTGAGGCATCAAACCTGTTCAAAAAGGACTCTTAAAGAGACAGGTCACACAAAAATGAAGGTTTTTTTCAGCTTCAGTATAAATGTGTTATGGTACTACTGTGAACATACATCTATGTCTGACACAGAAGAGAAGAAATTGTTAAATAAAGTCATTCTTTTAGTTTTTTTTTGGGCACAAAAAGTGTTTTTGCACTCATAACATTACAGTTGGAGGTGACTGTTTTTACTTGAATGTGGTAAGTACCATTGCTGATTATGGTCAGAGAGCTCTCAGATTTCATCAAAAAAAATCTCAATTTGTGTTCCAAAGATGCACAAACGACTTACTGCTGTGGAACAATCAGTAAATTAGCAGAGCTTTTAATAAAGGTTATGTTCAACATATTTCACTTGGTAAGACGCATGTAGATCCAGGAAAAAGGTGAACAGGAAAAAGAGCAAAAGGAAAGGATAAAGAGAGACCAACTGAGAACCACAGACGGAAGGCCGACAGAGGGAAGAGGAAAGAGTAACAGACAGAGAGACAGAGTGAGTAATACTGCAGCATGGCTTCCCTCTAGCTATAGCTTCTTGACTTGTTTATGTATGGCGGAGAGAGGGGTGAACATATGGTGTACTAAAGCGTGGACTTGTCTTCCCCACACCCACAGGGGGTCTGTCTCACTGTATCACTCACGCATGAGCAGACAGGACAGGGCGCTGTTTCCTGCCTCTCTGTGCCCTGATTAGCACTGCTGCCTGCTGCATTTTGTTACATTCCTTTATCCAAAATGTACATGTGCATCACAAACTATATCTATAATAGGTTTGTCTTATTATCTCAAAGCTCAGGTGGAATCACTTGAACAGTGTGCAACCACCAGTCAGAAACCAGCTCATGCATAACTCATAACTTTAAAGCAAAAAAAAAAAAAAAAATCACTTAAGCAGCAAGATTTCATGCAAATGCAAATGCTAAAAACTTGTAGTATAGATAATGAAAAAATGGACTGTGTTTATGCTATGTGATCAGCGTTGTACGCAAAAACTGTGTATTATATGCATGCTAAACATGTGCTATTTTTGCTTTTCAGTACCTCGAGTTTTAGTTTTTATTTGGTGTACTATTTATATGCTGTTTCAGTAGTTTAGTCCTTGCTGTAGGTTTCAGGTAAATCATTTTTAATACAATGCACTAGGATTTAATAAGTAGTCATTTTAAGGCAACTCTAAATCATCATTAAGTTGTTTCCCTGAATGTCTGCAATGTTTCCAAAAGAAATGCAGTATTTTTATGCAACTTTTAAATAAACATTGTTTAGACCAAAGTTTTAAGGCATAATGATAAATAAATACATTAAATTGGTTGTTCTTTATTTTAAATGTCCTTGTTACAGTGTAATTATACATTTAAGTTCTGGGCAATACTAATTAACTACATGTACTTACTTTATAGGAAGGGTTAGGGTTTGTCTTAGGTTTACTTGAATGGAATTATGTGCAGTTTATTGTTATTGGAATAGTACATGTAATGTGGAACAAGCACAACATAAAATTTAATTCAAAACAGAAAAATATCTATATAAATATTTTTCTTTCAGTAAAATATCATATTAAATATCATTATAAACCAAGATAAATGTACAGTATAATGGCAGAATACGACTATTTCAGAAAATATATAATTTACATTTTATAGGAAATATAATGTAAAATATACTAATACAAAATAATAATAATAATAATTAAATGAATTTGTAAATATTTTTTCTCATATATCTTTAAATACCAAACATACTACCTTGGAAAACTGCTATGTATATAATTTATTTATATAGAAAAGTAACGTGTGTGTGTGTGTGTGTGTGTGTGTGTGAAAATATCTGGCAATAGAGTATGAAATGTAAACTTAACTCAACATATTTATAACAATTATTTAGATTTTTCTTAGAACACATCATGTAAGGACGTATCAGACCGCTGACACACAGATCGAGGAGAATTCGACAGGAACACACACTCACTCACTCACTCACTCACTCACACATGACGTCCCTGAAGGTCGAAGCATTTACAAATACACGCACACACAGTTACTCCCTACAGGTCAGTGAATTCACACACAGCCGAACCCTGCAGGTTGTTTGCTGCTCGTGCACACACACACCACAGCGACACACACTCTCACCCTGCAGGGGGGGCTGATTGACAGCTCTCCTGATGGCGGGTGGCAGCAGCTGATGTTTCCCCTCATTTCGTCTTCCTGTTGCCTGGGTCAGGTGACACCCACAGGTGCAATGGTGAGCACCCCTAGAGCTCTGCCGCTCCACTCACATATGGCTGTGTGTGTGTGTGTGTGTGTTTGTGTTGATGTTTATATGCATGTGTTTGTCTCGGAGGAAGTAGGGGGGTCAGTTATTCATAGATCAGAATCACGGAGGCAGAAAGCAGATGTTACCCATCACTGTCAGACAGACGCATACACTGACATTAACGCCACACCAGCCACAGATCCAGTGTCTCCACCGCTCCTGGCCACACATACTCTGACACAAATGCCACTCGGAGTTGACGAGCGAACACTGCTATTACTCATACTTACATGCATGCTAAACCGCTCAAATGTTGATTGAGGTTACACATACACGATACTCAAGAGAGAACTGCATTTCTTTTTCTGTGACAAAACAAAAAAGACATTCGAAGAGCGCTAGTGGTGCAAAAACTGATATTCTATGGATAAAAAACACAGACATGTTTCTTTATCAGAACTGATTTGGAGAAATGTAGCATTCTGTCTCTTACTGAGCAATGGATTCTCTGCAGTAAATGGGTGCCGTCATAATGAGAGACAAACAGCTGATAAAAACAACACAACAACACCCCAGTCACTGAAGTTATGTCTTCTTAAGTAAAAAATTTTTTTTGTGTAAGAAACAGATCAATTAAGGCATTTTAAACCTTCACTGGCTAAAATAATGCTCCATAATCCATAAAAATGCTTTCTCCGGTGAAAAAGACCTGTCGTCCTTCACCCACATATTTGTTTTCACTTTCACTTGAACTCTCATTCTGAGGGCACCCATTCACTGCAGGAGGAAACACATCAACAAAACAATATACTGGATGGCCTAGAGTTAAAATTTTATTTTTATTTTTGCATTAACTATTCCTTTAAGATGTCAGAATTCCATTTTAGAATGACAAAAATCCAACCTGGTCTCATAAAAATATGTACCTCTGAACACATTTGTTGATGCAACTGTGCCATTTCAACTTCCTTTTACACAGATTTGAACTCTGTACACCGTGAGCTACCGAACAAACCTACCGTCTTTGAAAACACAGCTGTATATGTATGATGCTAACGTTCATAAGCATCAGTTTTCGAATATCCCAGCATATTAATATTATTCAAGTAATTGTGCAAAATAATGATTTGTGAGTAATTAATGACAGAATTTTCATTTTTTCATTTTTTCATTTTCATTTTTTCACTAACCCTTTAAAGGAATAAAAGGCGTCTGAGTTTGGCTTTTGGAAACTGCAGTGATATGTACTTAACGGTATGTATTTCGTGTCTCGCTAAAAAGTGCACTACGGTAGGCTTATGCCATGAGACCAGTTGTGTGTTTCTCAGCAACAGCTTATTTCTGTTCAAACAGGATGCTACTCAAAGGCCTGTCCCAAACAAACAACTGAATCCCTTTTATATGACTGAAGTGTGCATATGATGGCCTATCAAAGAACATCATTTAGCAGTTTATGGACGGTGAGTCCTCATGCAGGCTTTTGGATGGACAGAAATGAAACACTCCAGCCTTAAAGTGGCCATCATCAGGTCTGGACCCTCAGGAACAGATGCTATTGTACTTGTTCTATTGTGCTTTTGTACAGAATCAAAAACACTCATGTGTAATTTAAAAAAATTCTGGTTGGGATGGTTCACTTCCTGTCCCGTGATATTTAAAAATTTGAATGTAACAGTGAATGTAACAAATATCAACAAAAACTAAATGATCTAATCTAGTGCTTCATTCTACTATTGATTAAAAAATATTTAGAGGGATAAAACAGAAAACACAGAGTGGGAGGGGCAAAGGAAGGAGAGGCAAAGAAAGAAAGAAGGGTTAGTTGAATAATTGATATTTGCTGAGAGCGATATGAGTTTTCTTAATGTGCCTCACAGCATTAGCTAAGAGTGCCGCTGTTAGCGTCCAACACCACAGGGCCAAAAACACCCAAGTCCCAAAAAACACTTCAGCCGCATGCTTAGTCTCACACACACACACACACACACAAGAGCCCTCCCTAAAATATAAACTTATGCCTTCTACTTACACATTAAATCTGTGACCATAATATGTATGAACAATCATCAGGAACATTTTACAGACAAATAAAAAAAAGACATATAATTACCTTGGAAGGTTGGAAAAGAGATGAAAAAGAAAATACTGTTAATAGTTTTCTATTAAGAGATTAATAGATTTATTCAGCAAGGACACAGTCATTTGATCAAGATTGACAGTAAATGCAAAAGATTTCTATTTCAAACAAATGTAAATTATTTTCTTTTACACTTTCTGTTCATCAAAGTATTCTGTTTCCACAAAAATATTTTGAGTATTTTCAACATAAGAAATAAATTGAAAAAAATGTTTCTCAAGCAGAAAATTAGCATTTTAGAATTAATCTTAATAAATCTTGAATTGAAGAAAAAAATTAATTAAATAAATTAAATCAAATGTTATTTAATTTCAGCTGATTTCCAAAGCAACATTTCACATTTTTATTTAGCTTAATTTCATGTACTAAAATAAAAAAAATATTAACAACGTAAATTAACAAAAAAAAAATTAAACTAATTACTAAAAACTACAATTAAAATATACATAAAAAAGAAAAAATATTTCATAATTTTAAAATACAAACTGTAATAATATCTTAATTATACTAAAATAACACTAACATACACACAATGGTTATGCAGAATTGTCATTACATTTACTTAAACTATTCAGAGATTAGTCCTATACCATGCAGCAGTGTGTGTGTGTGTGTGTAATCTCCTTTGATAAATGTGTTGATATTAAAGTAATGATGTACCCTGTGAAAATGTATAACTGCACAGCTGGATCGCTGCATTGACCCAGCAGCATGTGCCTCTGTGTTTGTGTGTTGGCCTAAGGTTGCTCTCTCTGACTCATAATGAAGTCGAGCTGTCACGCTCACAGATGCCTGAACATACGGACACACAATCTCTACTTCATCTCGAGGTTCATACACACACAGAAATACAGTTCATTATCTTCAGGTACACACACTCATGAATCAGTGAGACGGTTCAAATAATGTGGAAAAAAAGCGCTCAAGGAATTTCTCTTAGTGCTCAGAGGATCAGGACAGCCTGTGCATTTTTTTTAAATACTTTGTTTCAGATGTTGCTTTAGGAGAAACGAGACGCAAATGAGACTTACAGCAAAAGCTATAAAATCAGAGGCTGAGTTAAGCATGTTGGAGCAAACTGCTTGTTTTCATCAGTTCACATTGCAACCTCTACTTTTGACATGGTAACAAATCTGAGCACAGTTTGAGATATTTTTTCCTAAACTCCAGAGGAGATACATGTAAGATTAGCATCTTTTCTTAGATACAACTCCTGAACTGTTGTTATTTTCCTATTTGGTATTTGAAAATGACAATATTATATTATCAAAATTATGTGCGTTTTTAATTAAGACAAAAATATAGCTGTTAGTGGGGAATGAAAACAGTAATCGTATGAAGAAAAAAAAACTTAATTTATCATATTTTTTATATTTATAATATAATACAAGACTTAAGATCTAAAATAATAAATCATTTTTAAATAACTTTTTTCTTTCTTTTTTTTACATGTTCGTAATGTAAAGCAAAAACAAAATACAAATTAAAACAATTAAATGACTGTGAATTAAATTTGGATCTGTTGCTCTCTTAAATATATACATATCAAATGACTTTGTAATATAATGAATAGTTTGTACAGGTATAAATATAGATATAAATGTATTACGCATATTTTTTTAATAACACCAAAAGCTCACTACAGATATTAAATGATAGAAATTGTAATTTTGGGATAATTAATTCCTCATAAACACCCTATATTTTGCTCATAACACATGAATTGTCTCTCTTTAACCTATAAGTTGTAAATCTGGTATAATATAGCAATATGGTGAAAAAACGTTTCTTTGTAAATGTAGCTTTAAAGCCTTAAAGATCTCAAAAATCTATTTTAATTTCAAAGAAAAGTAGGTAGCAGAGTCTCATGTGTACTGAAATAATTCATTAATAAATATCAATACATTTATAAATAAATGAAAATGAAAATACGAAACGGCTAACAAAAAAAAAAAAATGTTTACAGTGAGTCAATGAGAGTAATGTGAGGCAGGTTTCTCTCTTTCACCTATGTCTTTCTCAGTCCCCCTCCTCTCCGTCTCTGTTTCTACAGATGGTTAGGCCCTACGGATCACGCTGTCACAGCTCATCTCCTCTCGAGTGTGTGACAGCACGCCTGATCCTCCAGGAAGGACTCAACCCCCTGCACACACACTGACATTTCTCAGAGGACCTGTGCTCATAAACACTCACAAACCATCACCCGCTTGCTCTGCCTCCGCCCGACACATATCACTGATCGCTGATTTCCCATCAAACGTCTATTTCACCTCTAGCCTTGTTTTGGCCACTGCAAAAAATGCAAATGCATCAAAATTTGCATCAACATTCAGCATTTTAACTGTGTTTTTAGAAGAAGGAATCCTATAAATTGTTCGGCATAAATCGAACATAATTGATTAATTGTTAAAATACAATTAAATTTATATTTATTTTCAACTTTTAATAATTATAAGTAAAACAAGTCTTAATATATTATGCAATTTCGCTTCTTATGATCAATCATTTTACAGGAAGCATGACAAAAATAAATATTAATGAGCTGAGACAATTGAATTCCACATTTCAAAAAACAACATAAAATAACTATAATTTTAACTCTACATTTTGAATGAATGTTAAAAGTACTTCTTTACTATTTCACTAACATCGTATCTGTTTCCTCAGAGACAAGCCGTGAACTTCTCGCAGAGATGTCTTTTTTAACTTTTGCAGTTGTGAGTGAATTTTGTGGCTAGTTTGTGTTAAAGATATTAAATTATGCAGGTTGTGGAGAGAGGCCGCTGCACTACGCTGGACAGACTCGACCACAAAAACACTGATGAGGGCCGTACTCAAACATCTCAGAGATATGGAGAAGTGCAGGCCTTTGATTATTCAGAAAGCCTATTTTTCATCGCTGCTTTCAAGCTTTCTCCATCCAAACCACATATATGTTATGAATGATTGATGGTGTTCTGCCTTTATTTACCGATCCGTCATGCACTGTTAGCAGCGCACATTAAAACTTGATTCTGCAGCTTCATGCTTTTCTAGAGACACAAACTGGGTCAAACCGCCAACACAAGAGACTGAGACAGAAGTCCATAAGGTAAAGGCTTCCTGATGGAGATATTAAATTCCACTCCACTCAAAAATTCATGTCGGATTATTACAAATGTTTATATCTTTTTTTTTTTTTTTTTAACATTAGTGTTGAAATTGAAAATTGTTAGTAATAACACATTTTTAATTCATTTTAAATATTTGGTACATTTTTAATTATTAAATATTAAAATGTATACGTTTACAATTTTTATCATTAATAATACAATAATAATATTTTTTTGGAATTTCATTTTGAAGCAACTCATTTATACATTTATTTTTTATTTTCATTCAAATACAGTTTTATTTTAATTGTTACTTTTTTTGCACTGCTTTAGGCAAAATTTTATTGAATCTTAATGAATCAATTAATTTTATTCATATGAATTTAATTTCAATTGTATTTTAATTCGTATGAAATTAAAAATTAAATTTATTAATTAATTTAATTTAATTTACTTTAATTTAATTTTCCTTTAAATAAGGTTTAATTTTATTTGTTAAAAATTTTATTGTAAAAAACTGTTTAGTACTGCTCAAGACAATTTAATTAATTAAAAAAAAACTTTACTTTCACTTTTAAATTTTCACTTTAAAATTCACTTTAATTTAATTTGACAATACCATTATACAAGTCCTTGTTACCGCAATAAAACACACAAAATTGCAACTGAACTCAGACACAAATCCATAAAGTGCTGTGATGAGGCTGCTCAAGTTTCCATCAGCGACTTTAAATTGCACTCCGGCCCAATTAAGCAAACTGTCCCAGTACAGCGAGACTGAAGAGTCTCGACTTCTCCTTAATGGACTGTACCGGGCCAGTTTCCTAATTTGGACCCACTTGAGCTTGTGCCAATAGCAGGGGAGACAGGAGGGGCCTGTGCCTGATTGTACTGCCCCAAGGCATCCCTCCTAGAGAATATATATATCTGCCTCTCTCTCTTGTTCATCCATGTGTGTATGAGTGTGTGTGTGTGTGCGCATCGCTCTCCCCTCATAAAACACCCGAACGCACATCACCGGCCGCCTCTGCAAGGGAACATGATACAGACACGCAGCAGGTAAGTCAAGCCATTATCGGCAGATAAAAGTTATTATGACGTAAGAGTTTAGAGCAGTTTAGAGCAGATGAAGCACTTCAGGAGCAGTTAAGTGTGATTGTGATGTTTGTGTGTTTAAGCATCTCGAAGGCAGCGGTGAGTTACTGAGATGAACTGATGACAAACGACTGAAAAAGTCTTGATTCACTTTTTTAAAAAGAAGCTGTATGGAGTGATACTACGGGACGTTAAAATAATGCAGGACAATATAAGCTGTGTAAACCATCTGATGGATAATGCATTGTATGCTTAATGTGTAAAATTAAAATTCACATGGTTCACGTGTGTTAAATAGCTTATAATATCTGTTTTTGAGAAATTACACAATCTAGGAGTCGTTTGAGTGATTGTTTTCAAGTTCAAAACTGCAAAAATTGAATAATTTAGTGAATTCTACACAAAACGAAGATTCATATTTGTGTATGAAAGTGCTTGTGAACAATCGAAGACCGTTTAATGACACTGTAAAATTACTAAAGTACATTTTTAAGCAAAAGCTGTTTTTAAGATTTATTTTAAACCTAAAATGGTCAGGCCACAGTGTCAGATTTATACTGGGGCAAGTTGTCACACAGGTTTTAAATGCCAGTTAATCAAGTGCAATATTTCTTTATCTTTTTTTTTATTGGTCGTTTTGCATTTCATACTTATCCTTCTGTTTAAATGATGCTATAAAAATCTGTTACAGCTGCTGAATGATAAGTTCCATTGTGACAACTTACCCCATACAGTGTCCCGTCCCAAAAGCTCAACTTGTGTTTAACGAACTGTATCTTTTTATTGAAAAGTATGCATCTATGCCAAAATTATATAAATATATATTTTTCTTGAGTTTAAAATGTGATATCTTGCTTCAGACTCTTTCAAATGATGCTACACATTAAGACATAAAACACAAAATAAGCTTTATTTTATTATGCAAACTGGATTTTTTAAATATAACAGAATTTCTAACTAATGCCTTGGTGTTTGGAATTAACTTTAATAATTACATTAAAATTAGTATTATCATTACATTTATTTAAATTAATTATCAACAATTAAAAATGATTTTAGATTAGATTAGATTAGATTAGATTAGATTAGATTAGATTAGAGTGACGTTTGCACATCAGACACTGTTCATTTAACATTTTTATTAAATGTTGACAAATTTTTTAATAGTCAAAACTAATTTTAGAAATTGTTTATTTTCTAGATCCTTCATCAATAGTTAAAAATCATGCGTCACCATCCAACTCTTTCTGCTGAACTGTAGAAATACAAGACACACACACACACACTTACAACACCTTCAACACATGTGCTGTGTGATTTATTTGCAATTATATATATATATATATATATATATAAGAGTCGCCTAAAACTTTAAAATGCATCACAAGCCAATATATCTTGGACAGACGATTTGCTTTCCGATCAATCATCTGTTTTGTTCTGTGTTTGTGTTATCACTAGTTCTTGAATCTGTCGCAGCATGTCGATGCTTTTAGCAAGCGACCCTATTTAAGCGAGACAATACATATTTAACACGCAGCGATCAGAGAGTTGATGTGAGCGTCATCGACCAGCGTCCGGCCGAAGCCCGAGGGCCTTAAAACTGACACACCACAAAGAATGTCCCGCAGTGAGAACAACTCTAAAATAATTCTATTGATTAACCCTAACAGCAGCGTTTGATGTCCGGTTAAAACCAGGGAGCGGGTCGAGGAGGGGGACGTAACCGCAATATGACTGAAACACACACACACCGTTCCTGTGAATTATCTATCACATGATAAAAGGATGAGGATCTAGATTGCGGCAGATCGTTGCAGATGTGATTTCATTCTGTTTTTGAGTGCTGTAATAGATGAAAGTTCGGTGAAATTCATCGCCACCCGTCTTCTGTAAACCGAAAACACTCCGGGCTCTCATTGTCTCGACACCCCGAGATACGAGCACCAAAACTCATGCCTCACAGCGGGACATTTCATCCTCCTCTTCATATCCTGCCTGCAATCCAGTCTATTTCTTCATTTTCTGCTCTTTTTTTGTTCTTTCTTCCCACCCAAAGCAAAACGCCAGGAGCAAATAATAAATAATCAAGAATAAAGAGTATTTTCATCGTAATAGAGATGCATTTGAGTGATATTTTAGTCTCTCGTGCTTCTCTTTTAATTATGGCATAATTTAATTGCTTTCACTGTGCCCTGTTCTTAAAGCTTTTATTAATAATAAAAAATGATTATTTAAATTACATCAACTAACAGCTCAGTTGCTTCTGTCTGAGACTGTAAAAATGAAATGTTGTGAATTAAACAGTTTTGAATTGTACAGTAGTTTAAATTGTTTTCCGTTAAAACAGACGTGCAAGAGGAAAAGGTCAATGTGAATAGAATTCTAAGTTGCTCATGATAGTGTTAACAGACTTATGATTGCTAACTGATAATATTTAAATTTAAATATACATTTTAAATATTTACACTATATTAAATATTTTAAATATATAAACAATATATAAATATTCACATAAAATATTTGAAAAATAATAAGTGCAAAATGAAAATAAATTAGTTTTATTTGTTTTGAAAATATATAGTAAGTTTTTAAATATTATTAGTTAGCAATCATAACCATAGCAATTATACAAATATAATTAATTATGTATAATTTGATGTACTTATATCTATTTACTGCAAAGTATTAATAAATGAATTTATGTTAAGATTATTTTTAAATAAGGATTTTTTTTTTGCTCTTTAAAAACTTATGTTAAAATAAGCAGAGAAAATATAAATATAATAATAATAATAAAATACAATTACATAAAACTTCATTAGTACAATTATATTTATATAAAACATTTTTAAATGATTTATTAGAGGCCTTAATGCATGCTTTTATGTAATAATTGTTTAATTCATAAAAAAACATGAATTGTGAAAAGTGCTATAAAATGTAAAAATCACTTGACTTAATAGTAAAGCATTATATTATATAAAGCAAATCTCTAAAATATTTATTGAATCATGCTTTTGAATAAAAAAAAACTTAAAAGAGTCAAGTTTATTCTTATTTGATTCATTGAAATGCCAGATAAAAGTCATTCTTTCTTTGATTGTAGAAAACAAAGAGAATAAGAAACACACACAGAGGCTGTGAAAGATAATAAATTGTGCAGGAATGATGAGATACAGTGTAATGTATGAGAGAGACAGATGACGGTCGTGGACGGACTGATAGAGCGGGTAAAAGAGCAGTCAATCTGCCTTGACCCACATTCCTCCGCTAACGATGCCCCGCGGGCGTGATGCCAATCTCTCATTAGCACACACACACACACGTCCCTCTGCCCTTTGTCAGGATGTGCCTACAGCTGACCTTCAGGGTCCTGCTGTAAATATACAGTCAACATGAGAGCGGCGCACAGGTGCAGCCGCCTGCAGAAACACACACACACACCTCGCTGCTGTAACACTGGACATAATGAAAGGTGGCAGATAGAGGACTTTCGGCACTTCTGAGAAAACCACAACGTCTCTCATCATCTCTTCTCTTTGCTTAAGTCTATGTGAAATCTAAACTGACTCCATTTACTTTGTTACAACACGTTACAGGTCTTATTACAAACAATTCATCACTGCATGCTGTGCCAGTTTCTATCAAAATGATCTAGAAATCTAGATTTTACAGCCATCCAACACTATGTACCTTCCAAAAAGTTTCTAATTAATACATTGATCTACATTTGTCAATAAATGTCCAATTTAACATTTCGAAATTAAAATAGACTGCAAACTTGAGTTCCACATTGATGTCTTTTTTGACCATTAAAATATAAATGTTTTTATTTTAAATATTTTCTCACATATTTTATATATAAATAAATATTACACAAAAAATTTTGTTAAATGTAATTTAAAATATGAGAAAAGTAATATTTCGTTTACCTGTAATAATTTAAATGATTAAATATGTAAATATATTTTATATGTAAGATTCTAAAATAATATATTACAAAGTTACATTTAAAATAATGTCCAAAAATGTCCAAATTAGCTTTTGAATCTTCTGTAGAAGCATTTAGCTTTTAATTTTTTATTTTTTTTACAATTTAAACTATTACATTAATAAAATAACAATATTTTGTTTACATGTAATGATATTTTAAATTATTAAATACAATCATAAAATATTGTTAAATTATTAAAATAGTATAACTGTTTAATAATGACCTGACTTATTAATTATTTAAATATTACTTTAAAACATTTATATGTGGGGGGGGGGGGGGGGGGGGG
>JAUYWG010000064.1:16317095-16351368 GCA_034779775.1 Enteromius afrohamiltoni | reverse complement strand
ATACATATATATATATATATTCTTAGTAATTTATCGGATAATATAGAGTATATATATATTATTATACAAGTTGCTAAAATTATGAAGTTAAAATGAAAGTTGAAGAGCTAAAATTGCTGGAAATAAAATAAATAGAAATCTGGAGTAACATTATACATATATATAATTATATATATTATATATTTACATACATTATATATATATATATATATATATATATATATATATATAATATACAAAAAGAAAATGTAAAAAAAACATATTCAACTGACAATACACAAATAAAAGCTACTGCAAAATATGAATAAAAACTATAATGGTAGGTAAATACTACTAAAAATAACAATGGTTTACAATAGATCACCTTCAAGACAGTCTCTGACATAACGGGGTGGCGCTGATTTCTTCTTCTCCTGATCAGCTGACATGTCATATGGAGTCAGATCATCATCGCTTGGAAGAGAGATGTCATTTCAAGAGAAATGTTACTGTGGAGCAACATCACTGACCTTACAGTTCTCATGCGGTTATGACAGTGCAGATGTACCTGTCCAGTTCAGAATCACTCCCCTGAGCAGCTTTAGATGTCACTGACTGACCTGCTGAACACTCTGGTGGAAGACTGAAACTAAAATAAACCAGACGTGTCACATAAGTTCAAAATTGCTTGTAAAAAAAACAACAACAAAAAAACTAAATGTCACAAAAACTTTGATTTTTACAAAATACTGCTACCAAATGTTTGCAAACATCATAAACAGTATTAATATGTACTGTAGTTCTGCTAACTTAAAAAAATGTAATGTAAATTACAGAGGCTTTCCTTATAAATAACATTAATTATAAATGTCATGTCTAAAGATATTTATCTTATACGAATGTGGGAAATGTACAATGCAAATAAACGTTTATGCTGTTTAAATCCAATGTTTTCAATGCTTGGCATTAATTGCATTATATAATTTGCTTTGGAATATAATCTGCAGCATGGTTAAAAAAAACGTACTAGAAAATAGGGCATTTTAACTCGATTACGTTCAATGAACGATTCTTTTATTTATTTATTTTGCCCTCGTAGTGCACTGACGAATATTGTACAGTAAATATGCTCACATATTACAAGTGAGAGATTTTTGAATGAAGGGTGCATTACTTGATTTTAAAACAGTTGCATGAGGTGATCTTAGTGAGAGTTTAAACCCGCTTCGCTCCGCTGCAGCCGAAGGAGTCAAATCCTTTGCGATGTACAGAGACTGGAAGCGCTTGGCAGAAGCCCCTCCCAAATTCGTGCTTGATGTGAAGCCAATTTCAAGTACGAATGAAGCAAGTAAACGCAAAATGTTCCAGTGTCCAACTACGCACGAATAGCGTGAGTTATTGGGGCAAGTCGCGTCTGTGTTTTTTTAAAGGAATAAATGACCTGGCAAAATTTGATCGATTACTCTGGTCGATTTCGATTACTTTTCGACTAATCGCCCAGCCGTACTAGAAGATACAGTAAATCAAACACTGATGTGCATTTGTACCTGGTGGTGGTATCAGGCTGGTGCTGTTCATCATCCTCAACAGATAGAGACTCCATCAGTGACTTCAGCTCTCTGATCTCCTCATCCGGCTCATACTAACACACAAACCAGCTTCGTTAGCATCAAAATAAATATATAAATATCTCGCAGATGAGCACATCTGGTTTGGAAAGGATTCATTGTAAAGAAGACCAATGTCTAAATGGCTCACCTGGAATTTTAACTGTGATCCTGGTGTGTCTAATGTGTGACTGAGACACTCGCCCACCACCATTCCCATCCGACGAATACGCTCGATATTGCTGTCCAGGCGACATTGGACACCTCCCAGCATGCACTGCAGCATCTCTGTTGGACAGAAAACCTCATGATACACCAGAAGACTGCATTTGTATATATGTGTGAACATTACCTTGTCGTAGTTCTTGTGTTTCAGATCGGTCGAGTAAAGCCACACACAGCAGTAGCACTTTACTGACGTACAGCTGCTGTTCCACACTCGTGTGTTTCACAGCACTGCTGTTACACCACACCTGACACACACTCCGGAGAACCTACACACACACCAGTGAGAACCTCTCTTAAACAACTTATATACAAAAATGTGTCATTAGAACAAATACAGGGCAACAAACACAACAGAGCATCATCGTACCTGTTTAAGCAGCATCCTGCGCTCGGAATCCAGAGCCAAATAACCAAGAACAGACTTTAACAACCCAGTCTGAATTTAAGGAGAAACAGGACATTTTGCAAGATTAAATTAAACACGATAATGAAAACATTTATAATGTTCGATTTTAAATAAATAATATTCTTTTGAAATTTCTATACATCAAAGATTCGTGTTATGTCTTAATAAAGGATTAAAGAAACAAGCTACTTACTTTGAAAATAATTTTCCAACTCCCCCTAGAGTTAAACCGTTTTTTTAATCCATTCAGCCCATCTCCGCGTCTGGCGGTACCACTTTTAGCTGCAGCTTAGCATAAATCATTGAATCGGATTAGACCGTTAGCATCTCGCTCAAAAATAACCAAAGAGTTTCGATATTTGTCCTATTTAAAACCTGTCTCTTCTATAGCTACATCGTGTACTAAGACCAAAGAAAAATTAAAAGTTAACCAAGAACTATACTCTATAATGATATTACACAGCACATGAAAATAGTCCCCACCAAAGTTCCTAGATTATTACGCCAGAATGAGAGTACAGTTCCTGAGAAAATCTCCACTTTTTATTCTTAATCTGTCTTAGTACACAATATAACTATAGAAGAGTTTTAAGTTTTAAATAGGAAAACTATTTGAACTCTTTAGTCATTTTTGAGCGTGATGCTAATGGTCTAATCCGATTCAATGATCTATGCTAAGCTAAAAAGTGCTAAACAGTAAAACTCGACTGTTTAACTCTAGGGTAGTTGGAAAAAACGAAAGTGGCATGTTCCTTTAACAGTTGTTGCTGATATTTGTCTTTTATTTTGCTACTCACTGAATGCTGGTACTGCTGCAGTAACACTTTATGAGTTAGAACAAACTGAGCTTTCTTATTGGTCAACACCAGGTTTCCCATCAGCCTGGACACAGCAGCCGGCCTGAAACACACACTCGAATGAGTCGAATAACAACTCATTCATTAAGAATTCATTACCGTTACTTAACCTCCTCTCTTACCCTCTGAGGCTGCGTATGAGTCCCGTGATGACACACTCTGTGCATCTTTCTGGAACCTTCTCCATCAGTCTCTGCGTCACACGCTGCCACAGCGGGTCCACACGGGTCAGGGATGAGAGCCGGGGTGCCAGAGTCTCAAAAATCTGAGCTACACACACATACACACAGACCTTAATGAGGCAGACAGGTTGCAAATGCAATCAAAAAACTTATAAAAAAAATAAAACTCACAGCTGTATCCTTGGATACACACTTTTCCCAACACTTGAGCCACAAACCCAAGAGAGCAGTCCTGTCCCGCTATACCAAAGAGACACACAGGAGCAACACCAAATATGCATTCAATTATGGGATGGATGCAACAATGCAATAACATTAAAATACACAGTGGTTGTAATGATGCATTAAAATATGCAGTGATTTTGATACAAGAAATGATGCAGTGATTATAATAATGCATTAAAACGTGCTTTCGTTAGAACAATGGATTAAAATATGCAATGTTATATCGATAAAAATATGCAGTCTTTGGAGGAAAAAAAAGGAAAGGACATGTGGCCAGGTATGGTTTCCCATAATAGGAATTTGTGGTCTGCGTTTAACCCATCCAAGTGCACACACACCCGGAGCAGTGGGCAGCCATTGTTGCGGCGCCCTGTGAGCAGTTGGGGGAATGGTGCCTTGCTCAACATTCTCACCTCAGACGTGGTATAAACCCTGGAGGACCTGGGACTCAAACCTCCGACCTTCGGGTTACAGGTCCCAAATGTGCAGTGATTGTAATGAGGCATTAATATATGCTGTGGTTAGTGATGAATTTACATTTGCTGTTGTTTTAACATTGCATTAAATATGCAACGGTTGCGTGGATACATTAAAATATGCCGTCTTTGCCCTCATGCATCAAAATATGCAGTTGTTGTAATTATGCACTACAAATCTGCAGCGGTTATAAGGATTCTTTAAAATATGCAGAGGCTGTGATGATGCATGAAAATTGAAAGTGGCTGTGATGATGCAATTAAAGAATGCAAGGGTTGTAATTATGCCTTATTATATAATGTTGTTGCAGCAATGCGTAGACATTTAGTGGATGAAATGACATGTAGAGCAGTAAAATATGCATAGGTTACGGTGATGCAATAAAAGGTGTGCAGTGATGCATTAAAAAAAGTAGTGGTTGTAATAGTTCTATAAAACCATGCAGTGGTTGCAGTGATGCTTTACATATGTGCCAGTTGCAATGTTGCATTAAAATATAAAGTGGATTCAATTATGCCTTAAGCATGTGCTTTACTCCTTTCTTTCCAAGTATTTCCACCCTGAACGTGTGTGATACCTCTGAGAGCGTGGCATGTCTTCTCCAGTGTGTCCAGTGTGCTGGTGGCCAGCAGCGGGTAGTAGTGCTGTGGAAGGAAGGCATCAGGTGTGTTTGCATGCAGATGGTTGCAGGTAATGGAGGGTAAAGCTGCAAGGTGGCTGATGATGGTCTCTCTTAGCTGGGGAGATTCTGAACATGCTTCAGCCACCTCACATCTGGACCACAACAACACCTGCAGACGACCAGCAGAGAGGAACTTCTCCAGCACAGACGCACATCGCTCCAGACCTGCACTCTCGCTGCGTAAAAGAGACACAACACATCATTAGTATAGACAGACAGACAGATAAATAGATAGATACTGATGCCATACCCGGTGGAGCTGATGGTGTCCAGCAGAAGCAACAGTGTTTGTTCCGGTGGACCCTTGAGGAACATCTCATCCCAGAGCTTCTCGATCTCCTCATCTTCACACCACCTGCTAAACCACTGCGCGCTCACCAGCACCCGGATCGCGTGAGTGAAGTGAAGGCGCCTGAATTCGCCGTCTTCCATGTAGCTCGCGAGTGTGCGCAGCGCGTGCACGACCTCCGCGGAGTCTCGTGAGGTGGAGAGTGTCCTTAAGCACGAGCCCACCTCGGTACCAGCGGAGCCCATGACGTCACGGAACAGATGCTTGGCTGAAAACTCAGTTTAATGCAGCGTTACTTCTGTAACTTAATAAATAGCAATATCAGTGCGTACATTGGGCAGCTGGACTTATATCCGGAACATATGAACCTATATGTCATATGGGAACCTGAACCACGTAACCAGTTATAAGGGTTCATTTTTTGAAATTGAGATTTATGCACTATCTGAAAGATTAATAAAAAAGCATTGTTGCATGGTTTGTTAGGATAGGACAATAATGGGCTGAGATGCAACTATTTAAATACCTGGAATCCAATGGTGCACAAAATCGGAATATTGAGAAAATCGCCTATAAATTCGTCCAAATTATGTTCTTAGAAGCACATATTACTAACCCAAAATTATGTTTTTATATATTTACGGTAGGAAATTGACTAAATATCTTAATGGAACACGATCTTTACTTAATATCCTAATGATATTTGACATTTTGACCCATATAATGTATTGCTGGCTATTGCTACAAATTTACCCGAGCTACTTATAACTGGTCATGTGCTCCAATGTCACATATAATCATTTAAATGAACGCACAAGATGCAGTTGTTGACTTACAGTAACGTATTAAATATGCAGAACTGCAACACTTCATGGGATAACGAACGTTATATATACTCTATATGCATAATGTTAATATGTTTATAGCTATACACTACACATACTTGCCGATTTAAGATGGTTATAGTTTTAGTCATTCCGTTACATTAAATCGTGAAATAGCTCGCAGCGTCAGTCGTGTTGACAACACGTGATTACGCTCTAATACGTGTCCGTGTAGACGCAGGTAGTCAGAACAAAGGTTCCTATCGGTAACTCAGTTCCACGTCAGATCACTAGATGGCGCTACAGGACACGTAAACCCTCTTAGACTTGTATTTTAGTTCATAGCTGATCACTTTTTGTTCATTAATTTACTGTCAAGCTCATAAAGATCCATTTATTTTACTTGTTCAAAAACAGAAAAGGTCCGAAGGTATGTCTCACTGATAATTTTAAAGGAATACTTCACCCAAAAACGCATTAATTCATAATTTACTCACCCTTGAGTTGTTCCAAACCTGTAAGAATTTTATTTGTTCTGGAACACAAAGGAAGATATTTTCAAAAAAGTCTATAACCAGGCTATTTTGGGTCACCATTTACTTCCACAGTATCTTTTTTTCTTACCATTGAAGTCAATGGTGACCAAAACAGCCCGTTACTCAAAGATCCATTAAAAAAATCCACAAATAACGCATTTGCACTTAATTTATTGGTGACTAATTTTATTTTTACTTTTCTTTTAACCTTCATACAATTATTTGAAAATCTATAAGACCCCGAACAGTAAAAGATACATCTTATGGGGGCATCTTCAAAATAAAGCAAAACATTCAACAGAAGACAATACTGATTTCTTTCATTTATACAGTAACCTTAACAATAGAGTAAACATTTTTATTTTACAATTGTATCCTTCATTACCAGGAGTCCTTTTTTGTTTTATTAACATGTATTCATAACTTTTATTAGTCTTTTAAAGTCTAAGTGGCAAGCAGAACTCCTTCTAAGCGGTGAAATGTTGTCTTTGGACACTGAAAATGCGTGTTGACATATCTTAAACCATACACAACAGCTGTTTAACATCAGACAGATCAAGAGCAGTAGATTCAGATCTTCCCTTATAGTCTCTGTAAGGAAATGAAGGAAGGAGACAGCAGACGGTAAACGCGCGCTTATTCAAAAGTCTACACAAGCAACGTTCCCGCGCTTTAAGGTCCATCAGTATCATTACAGTAGCTTTAAAACAGCCATACAGACGTGACAGCAGCGGAATCGCCTTCAAATGTTCTCCAGCATCGTGTTGTAAGGTAAATTTAGGACAGGATAGGATGGGATGGGTGTTAAAACAGGAATGGGCGATGCAGAAAAAAGGGGAAAAGAAAAATGTGAGCTGCAGCGTGCTTTTCCACAATCCAAAAAGAGGGAAAACAAGAAGGATTAGGTCTAATCTTTCATTTAAACTTATTTAAAACTCCACTGGGATTTTCCAGAGGGGAAAAAAGCGAAAAATCAAACATGCTTGCGCCGTATGAGAAGGATGTACATCCATAATGGCGCGCTGGAACAGACGAAAATAGTGCGTCACCGGTCAAAGTGGAAGACAAAATGAAACGGAATATTAATTCCATTTGTCCATAAAAATACGATTCCAAGAACGAAAGATATAAAACGTTCTAGATCGATATTTACACCCACGTTCAACAGAGAGAGAGAGAGAGAGAGACAATTTTTGAAAAGCAGAAAGAAGCAGAAGTCCTTTTTCCCGCGTGTCCGTTAACGGTTCGATTTCCCTTCAGTGCCCGCTTCTTTTTCCCGCCAACGTTGATAGAACAACTTCACCTCATTTTTCTTCAAACAATTTAAATAGCAAACAATATCATCTCAAAATAAAATTAATCAGAGTGCAATGAACATTTCCAGTGAGATTTTAAGAGTCTTCTGTACAGAAAATCAAAGTCTTTTGGAAAGAATCCAGGACAGGAGGCGGCTGCCAAATATCCTCAGCAAGAAATCGCACAGGACAGATTACCTTACCCACAGTGCACCACTGCGAACTCCGTTGGTGGGTGTCGGCCTCTCTTCATCCTTTGCATTTTGCATCATCGTAATAAATAAGAATTTAAAGAAAAACAGCACTAACATTCAGCAAAAACTCGTTTACGAGCTAATCGTACGCACACGCTCAACCCTCAGGTCAGCAAATGTCCCTCACATGGGCTAACGGTGTGACTGCTTAAACCAGACTTACACTGGTTAACTAGTTTCTTACACTGAAATTCAATCTATGAATTGTGAACACATATACAGAGGGAATGGGCGCCTCAATCCCAAAACACAGGGAAGTCACAGGAACCGAAGGACGGGGGGGCACACACACTCTTTAAGCTCTGAATTATTAAATTATTTGATCAAAATAATGATTGGATTCTTCACACAATGCCTCTCGCCTCCCGTTTCAGTTCATAAATCAGGTAGGGTCGTCGCAGTGGTGATTATTTGACCTCCAGGATGGAGGGGTTGGACTCCATGATGGCGACGATGATGCGGTCGATGTAGTCCTGCAGGCGGAAGTTGATCTCCTCCTGTTTGTGAATGGCCTCCATCAGCTGTACACAAGCACACATTAAATATCACAAAGCATTCATTATTAATAAAGAACAACAGTGTGATACGGACCTCAGTGCGGGAGACATTGTTGATCTCGGCGGCGAGTGACTCTGACAGAGACTCTGTAAAAAGACTCTTTGCTCCCTGGATGCTCAGATTAATGATCTGACCGTTCAGCTCATCATTCTGCTCCTTTAGACTGCGGTTATCCTGCACAGAGAGAGAACCACCACAGATATTCGACCTGTTTGAGTACTTGGCAATGTTGTTATCTGTCTGTGTTGACTAATTCGAGTCTCTTTACCTGTTTTGAGACTTCTGGGTTTGTGAGCAAGTCAGTTTAAGTCTTGGGTCGGTCTTTACTAGTCTGCGATGACTAAGCCTGTAGTGGTTTGAGTCTTTTGGGCTTGTGTTTTTAAGCCTATTAAGCCTGTGTGTTGACCAGTTTAAGTCAGTTTGAGTGTGTTTGTACCTGTTTGAGTCTGCGTATATCCTGCTCCAGTTCGTGTTCTCTCATGTGAGTGTTGTATTCCTGCAGACCGGAGCTCGCCGATCGGCCTCTTCTCGCTTCGGTCTCCAACTTAAACAGCTGCAGGTGTTCCAGCTGCTTTCTTAAGTCCTCTATCAACTACACATACAGAGAAAACGTTACCAGCCATGACCGTGATGAACAACCATGTGACCGCACCTATAAAAACAAACAAGACGTCTCACCCCCTGAGTGCACTCCTTCTCTTTCTGGTTTGTGTGACGTTCATGGCTCAGTTTGTCAGCCATTTTCCTGCGAGATTCGATTTCTTCGTTCAGTCGATCTGTGACATCATCTACCTCATCCTGAAGTTTCCTCTTTTCCTGAAAAAACCCCCTCCATCTTAGATATTGTTTGGACATTCAGCGAGTGACTAAAACTATTATTTAATGCTCATTAACTCTTAATTCACTCAGCATTGGCAGACGTGACAGACAGGTCATCCTGGTCTCTGTATGTGATCTACAGACATTTATGAGACTCTGCAAGTGTTCGTACCTCCTCCAGTCTCTCGATGTTGGCCCTCAGACAGGGAACACATGACCTCAGCTCACTGTTCTCCTCATCCAACTGATGCAACCTGAACGCATGGAGCACACAGACAAAAATGCACCATGATGTTTTCTTTTGGGGCAGAGCGCACAGTGAAAACATTCGAACACAATACTGGCTGAGAGAAAACAAAAGTCATGTTAACACAGCCGGATTATATTAAACGCTGAGCCAAGTAATCTCAGAGCTACTTCACACTGAATGTATGCTGTTCTCCACTAGATGGCAAACACATCTTATCCGGAGAGGAACCATTAAAGCTCTTGAATTTGTTCAGCTGTAGGCTTATTATTTATATACTTTTTATTCTGAATGGGCTTTTATTTTTATACTTCCAGTATACATTCAGTAATGTTACAGTCTTTCAAAAAAAAAGGTTGAGACTCTGAAGAGACATTACCTGGGCTGATGACTTTCTCAGGAGGACTGCTAATAAAATTACACCTCTCCAAATGTGCTGAACCGTATGTGGTGCAAGACTTGATAAACGAGCAGGTCTCTAAATACATTTGATGCTGTAAATGTTTTTCCAACTGAAATATTGTGTCTTGAAATAAAAAGGAATGTTGTTGTTGTAAATCGTGCAAAAAGTGATGTGATATACCTGGCTAATATAAATTAATTAAAAGATAATCTTGGAAGGGGTCAAAATTACTAATTACTAGCTCCTAATATAAACCTGCTATTGCATATTAAAAACTTAATGGGATTTAATCAATATTTTTCTCAGACACATACAAAACTTAATTTAAATTATTTATTTACAATTATTTATCATTTTTGTGGCAGGAAAGTGTGAAAAATCTTGTTTTTTAACCCTGACAATTCTGTTGCTGTTTTGTCCAAACTAGATATAAATAAAACAGGCATAAAACATGTTGTCGGTTGCTCACAGCAACTCTTCTCAAAATCCCATTTCACATTGATCATTAAGGATGTACTGTTTCTGGCCTCACCTGGCCTGGAGGTTCTCGATCTCCAGGTCTCTCTCTCGCTGGAGTTTGTTCAGAGCATCTCTGTGTTTACGTGTGTATGCGAGTAAGCTCTCCTCGGCGTGCAGCTCCTGCTCCTTCAGCTGTTCCTCCAGAGCGTTTGCTCGGTGGACGAGAGTAAGGTTCTCCTGCCGCAGGCGCGCATGCTGCTCTTCGCTCTCCGTCGAGTCCTTCTCCAGCTCGCACACGCGTTTCTCCAACAGCAACACCTGCAGGACAGACACAGTGTTAGTCAATAATAAGTGTTAATCACCCCACCCCAAAAAAATGTAATGTCCTGGAATCGTCTGATCAAAATTCTACCAGTAACGTCATCAACATTTTAAATTATGTTTTGCGACTTGATTACAAAACAAACAACCTAACCCACATCAAATGCACCATTTGAACCAGTTTGACCAAAAAGCTTCTGAACCTTGTCTGTGATGTCACGATCCGCAAGGTCCAAAATGTCTTGAGTCAGATCTCCCATGGCATCCAGAGTGCCAGACTGCTGCAAGTGTCTGAAAAACACAAACATTTCCACATGTTCCCTGCTGAACCGTAAACCAGCATGAATTTCTATGCTGGTCCAGCCTGTTTTTTCACTTTTGCTGGTGGACCAGCATACTTAGACATATTTGACCAAGAAGATTGCAAAAAAATGGTGTTCCTCCTCAGTATTTTGTCTTGTTTTTTAAACATTCTTGATTAAAGATGCATTTATTTGTGATGTTTACAAGATATTGAGAAATTTAGTTTTCTGAAAAATGTATTCAAAGGCATTCAAAATGACACCACAAAAGATTAAAACTGGTATTTGGTGCATTGAGAGGGAGGATCTCACCTTGCTGCTTTCTTACTGGACAGCCTCTTGCTGGAACTATAAAAAAAAAAAAAAAAAAGAGAACAAACAGGAAACGAGTCATGATGAGAGAGCGGGAAAAGAGGAAAAACTCTCTTTCCATCCGTGACCTGTGAACCGCAGGTCAAAAAACACCCAGCGAAGCGCTGCAGTTTGGGGCTGTCAGCTCTTTCTCAGGTTGAAGGCTGAATCAATGCTCTTCTTTCAATGGTAATGACCTCACAGCACACAGAAATAAACACACTGTATTTATGGAGGTGTAACATGGATGCGTGAAAAGAGATTCTGTTCTTGTTGCGCAAGTCTGAACGCAGAGAAACGGCTTTGTCTATTCTATTCAATACCATATTTTAATATGCCAAAATAATTTAAAGTTTAAGAAAAAGTGTTACCAAATGAACAAAAAGGCTCCTTGTCTTTCTTGGTTTTGGAAAAACTGACCAATGCAACATTTTATGCACAATATTATGCCGTTCTTAAAGGTACAGTACAATGAAAACTTTAGATTTTAACTTTAGGACTTTTACACTATTATACTACCAGACCTTACGGCTTTTATGCAATATTCAAAGTCCTAGACCAAACATGTTTTTTTGAAAAACAGCCCCATTCACCATATCTCCCCAACCTCAACTGCAAAATACATACATCCTTTAATGAATGAAGAGGCTCCCTGGACATGAAATATATGTTTTTTGGTGTTGTGCAAAAGAAGAAAGGTAAGCAAATAAATAAAGACAGCATTGAAATTTTTGAGTGAACTTGTTTACCTAGCTATCAACACTTACTTGTATTTGTATTATGTAGCCTACATTACATTAGTTAAGTTTACTTCAAAAGCACTTAAAGACTATCGTGCATGCAGCAAATACACACAACACACACCACACCAAAACATCTATCTTCACCTACAGAGCCTTCACATCAAAACCCACACGAGTCATGCAGCACTGTACAGATGTCTGCATGTATATGAAGCGCACGCATGCAGAAGGTGAGTATGTGTGTGTACACAGTGGTCAAACTCAACACACGCGCACGCAGGGAGGCGTGCAGCACACTGCAGCAGGCGTGTTACCTATTCATCTCTAGCAGCTGCAGTCGCGTGGACAGATCCTCCAGACGACTGATCTGCTTATGACAGTGAGTGCAGAAAAACTCCAGCGACTCCGACTGAAGGAAACTCTGGAAACTAGCAGGAAAAGAGCTGGGACTGAGGAGGCCAGAGGAGAGGATGCAAGGGGGAAAAGAGAAGAGCAGAGGAGAAATAACCAGAGGAAGAGAGAAATAAGCAGGGCAAAAGGAATTTAAAAGAGAAAATAAAGACAGGAAAAATTAGTACGAAAGAGGACAAATTAAGACGAGAAATGATGAGGAAAAAAAGAAAAGGAGAAATCAGTAGGCGAGAGGAAACATTTTTAATGGTTAAGGGAGGGAAATAAGAAGAGGGGAAATAAGCAAATAGGAGAAGATATGAAGGTAGAAATGAGGAGAAAAGAAATAAGTAAAGGAGAGGAGAGGAGAAGAGAAACCAGTAGAATATAGGAGAAAAGATGAGAGGAGAAATGAGTAGAGTAGAGAAGACATAAGCAGAGCAAAGAAGAAATAAAGATAGAGAAGGAGAGAGAAAGAGAGAGGAGAAATCAGGAGAAAGGGAAGAGAAAATATGACAGGAGAAAGGAGTTGAAGATAAATCAGTAGAAATAATCAGAGCAGGAGAGAAGATATGAAAACAGGAGACATTAGTAGAGGATGAACAAAGCAAAATAGCAGAGAAGAGTAAGAATAAACCGATGATTGAAGAAATCAGGAGAAAGAAGAAGAAGAAACAAGAGGAGAGATAAGAAAAGAAAAAAATGAGCAATTAAGGAGAAGACATGACAGGAGAAATAAAGACAAAAATAAATCAGAACAAATGAGAGAAGGTATAATGGAAGATATGAGTAGAGGAGAAATGAGGAGTGTGTGTGTGTGTGTGTGTGTGTGTTCAATAAGAGCATGAGCAGAGGGAGGGAGAGAACAGGGAACATTCAATTGAGAAAGTGAAGGACGGAGGAGGATCTACTAGGGATGTAACGGTATTGTAAATTTCTTCGATAATACCGTGGTCGCATGACTCGATAAAACTGGTCTTCTGAAGAATGTTTGCTCAGGCGAATGGAGCGAACGGGAGGTAGCGGGCCACAGAGAAGCGAGATAACATGACGCACTGACGTAATGAATGTGCAAATTGATATATGATGTCATCTAGCAATCTAAAGCGGATGTGTGGCAGGTTGTATAATTTTTGGCTAGTGTGTGTGCCAATGATACGTTCAGTGTTCTTGTAAACTGTTTAATAAACACTTCAGGCACTTTTTTGAGCATCTTAATTAGTTTGTTTTTGTATGTAAATGATTCAATAAATACCGTACCGTGCCATTCATACCGAGGTATTACCGTACCGTGAAATTACATCCCTAGGATCTACAGAGGTGAGCACCACAGTGTGTGTGTTTATTTCAACAGGTTTGAGAGTGTGTTGTGTTTCCATGCTCTCTTCTCTAGTGTCGCATACGCCTGACATCACCAGCACCACAGTTAAACAATAACCACAACAACTTGACCTTTACCCGCTGATCATAATACCTCACTAGAGAATTAACTCAGCAGTCAGCAGGACCACTAACACACACTGCTCAGAGGGATCATAACATCTCAATCCGTCTTACAGACACACACACGGTTCGAGTCGTCTGTGGTCAGGAAGTCGCTCTGCAAGGTCTCATTATGCACATGACCTTCGGTGCTGCGCTGACTCACTTTCTCTCTTACCGTGTGGAATCTAGAAATAGTGCATTTCTATTTGTGTCCAGCTGCTCATTCAGTACAGCCCAGATAAACATTTACAGTGTCTATGTTTACACTTTCCAAGTTTAGCTCGGGATAAATAATGAGATACTGCGTGCTATACATGGAGAGTGTATAGCTATACAGTTAAGTAGCATGAGAAGGCTTTATCCGCTATTTGTAGGACAGGTTTGTGTTTGCCGTGTGTTACCTAGGCGACAGCAGCATCAGTGGGCGGGGCAGTGGGCTGTTTGTGTGTGGGAGTGGCTCTGTAGTTCCCTCCCCGTCTGGCCCCGCCCCACCATCCTCCTGATTGGCCAGCAGCAGGTCTGAAGCGTTATTACTCTCACCGAAATCCTCAAAGTGCTCCTCCTCTCCTCCAATCACGGCCACGAGGGTGTGGCCATTCAAATCAGAGCCCAACGTGAACCTATACCAGAAACACACAGAATCTAATGAGTTATGATTGGGTTCATTAAATGCTGTTCGTATGATTTAAACAATGGTGAAAGTTTGTAGAACATTTTTAGTTTTGTGGCCATAAATCGAAAATTGAACCTCAAACGTTTTGAGTCTTTGGGATTTTATAAATGTCTTTATGCTATCCAAGGCTGCATTTATTTGTTTAAAATAGAGTATTATTGAGTACTTTTTAAAATTACTATTTACTATTTTCAAAGTGAATTTATTCCTGTGATGCTCAGCTGAATTTTCAGCATCATTACTCCAGTCTCACATGATCCTTCAGAAATCATTCTAATATGCTGCTCAAGAAAAGTTGATGGACAGAAAGTTCAAAAGAACAGCATTTATTTGAAATAGAAATCTTTTGTAACATTACAAATTACTTTACTGTCACTTTTGTTCAATTAAATGCATCCTTGCAGAATCAGAGTAGTAGTTGTCTCATATTTTAATGTTTTATAATATTTATCAGCTTCCTATTTAAATCAATTGACTGTTTGATCCAAGTCTGCTCTTTTTTATCCTCACTATAAAAATACAGAAGTTCCTTAAACAACATCCAGTGTTTTTGTGTGAGGCAGAACCTGAACAGTTTGTCTTGAGGATGATAATCTGATAATTCACTTTAATCTCTCAGCAGCCCTGAAAAAATGTCCAGTTAGATTAAACAAAGAGCAGCACAAAACCTAAACAATCCACACAAAAACAGCACATAGCCAGTGTTTTCAGAAGTGCTCATAACCACGTGAAAACTTAACATTAATGATGAAAAACATCACGAAGTTGCAGTTTATTAACAGCTGATTGGATCACTGGGTTCCTGACAGCTGGGCCAGTGCATGCGCTTGATTGGTGAACTCCGTGAGCACGCTTTTAATGAATTAATTACATTACGGGTCAGAATTTTGGTTTTGTTCTTTTACTCAGCAAGCACACACTAAATTGTTCAAAAATGACAGTAAAGACTTACTTAAGATTTCTACTTCAAACAAATGCTGTTGTTTTGTAAGTTTTATACAACAAAAAAATCATTCAACATAACCATAATCACTTTCTTGAGCAGCATATTAGAAAGATCACTGAAGACGGAAGTGATGATGCTCATTCAGCTTTGTCAACACAGAAATAAAATATACTGAAATACAAAAAAAAAGTGATTTTCAGTCATAATATTACAAAAATGTTACAGCCTTGGTGAGAATTCTTTCAAAATCATTAACAAATTGTACTGATCACAAACTTTTAAACGATGTAAAAGAAGGAAAACCTCAGAATTAAGCAAACGAACAAGAAAACTCTTTACTGATTAAACCGATTTCTATTCTCACTTCATATTCGACAACTAAAAACACACAAGCCCCTCAAATACTTACCCTCGTTTTACTATAACGTTGTGGTTGGTCACACAAAGCACACGTGAAGGTGGCGACCGCATCTTAAAGCGATTCGGCCTTTCTTTGGCGATCCGGAGCAACTGGGCACACAGCGTGTCACACAGCGCAAACCAAACTCCCACGACCAATAATGAACACTGCTACCTCAGAGGAAACTAGCCTAAACTAGCTTTACATGCAGGAACATGAAGAGTTTAATCCGCCGGACATTCCTGCCAGACGTTTGTGACTAGCTAAATCTGAATCAATCTCCTGTGCAAGCAAAGTTACATATGCTTAAACCGTCTGGCTGGGCAGAGGTGTGTGTGTGTGCCTCTTAATCTGATTTAGAGCTCAGTAACGGTGACCCAGTGTGTGTGCTAGCCTGCTCTATAATCATTTTAATCTCCGCATGTATGAACTTCTGTTGTCCTACTGATCCCCATCTCATATTGAGCACAGAAACATAAACCTTGTCAATTAGTTTAACTAAGACTAGTCTGAGGGATCTGAACAAATTTTAAGTTCCAAGTTGTGATCTGCAAGTTATGGTTAAGTTAGATTATGCCTTTTGTGAGTTTCGGGAAGGTCAGCTTTGGCGAGACGGCATGACCCTGACGCAGCAGGAATGCTAAATCAAGAGAAACACACGAGGGCTGAGAGCTAGGATATTTTACAATGACAGGAGCGAGTAAGAGCGAGAGAGGAACGGACCCTAGAGAGAGAAAGATGGATAAACTCTGGGCTGCAGGAAGGCAGAAAGAGCAGACTCCACACTTCCTGCAACTGGACGACAGGAAAATAAAGACTGACACCGATAACACGGGAAACAGGAACACCTCGGTCAGCTGACGAACTCTACTCAGCAGATTCTTGTATAAACACAAACAGACTTTCTTATGTATAACAGCACACAACAACACTGCGAATGTAGCTTTTATGGACGTTAGGGAAGTGTTTTCCCAGAGGACAATGAGTCCTAAGCTGATACACTGTATCAGGAAGTTGTTTTATATTGTGAGTTTACTGCTGATACATTCAAGGCCAATGAAAGGTCACCATTAGACATGATACCATCCATTGTCATGTTATTTTGGTATATTTTATATACTGTTATTGATTATTTTGCATTTACTTTTCATTTAATTTCGCTGTGTTTACTTTTATTTTGGTATATGTTTTTCCATTTCCGTTTATTTTTAGTCAAATTTTAGTTTTACTTTTTCAACTTTAGCCTGTTTCTTCAACATTTCAACTTTATTTAAAAAAGTGCAAGGATTTTTAATAGTTTTAGTTAAAGGAATAGTACACCCACTCACCCTCAGGCAATTCAAAGATGTAGATGAGTTAGTTTGCTTTTTCATATGGGCATATTTATAGAAATGTAAAATGCATCACTTGCTCCTTTGCAGTGAATGGGTGCCTTCAGAATAGGAGTCTAAATAGCTCATTAAATCATCAAAATAACTCACAAGTAATCCACACCACTCCAATCCATCAGTTAACATCTCGTGAAGCACAAATCACCATCAAGTCACCTTAACCGCTGCCTAAGGCCAAAGGTCCATAACCCTTAATAAATAAAAAAATGCTCCAGTGAAAAAAGTCCAAACGTATTTTTGGTTTTGAATTGCACATATTTCTCTCATGATTCAAACAAGACAACTTTTTCTGTGTAGAAAGCAATATTATGGACTTATTATGGATTAAGTTTTTTTGTGTGTGCTGCACAAGACATTAACTGCTGGACTGGAGTGCTGTGGATTATTGGGATGTTTTTATCAGCTGTTTGGACTCTCATTCTGTCGGCACCCATTCACTGCAAAGTGATGAAATTACACATTTCTCTAAATCTGTTCTGATGAAGAAATAAACAAATCTATATTTTGAGCAGCCAGAGAGCGAGTCATTTCTGGGTGTGCTATTTTTTTAATAACATCACCGCATTTATGGCATGAGTTTGGGTGATTTACGAGCCCGGTCTCTTTAGGCATGTTATTTGACACCTGTGCACTGGTGTGTTACCTGTTGCGATCGTCTCCATCCGTGAGTGTGTTTTCAATGCCGCTGTCAGTCTCCACGTCCTCATGTAGCTCTGGATGGACCAGAGCCGTCGTGTCCTCATCCGTGAAGGTTTCGCACTCGCTGTAGGCGCTCTCCGACCCGAGATAGGCGCTGTCTGAGACCTCCGCCTGCTGCGAACACACACACGCAGTGATTAGCAACATTTAGTGCTTTTTCACTGAGAAATGATTTCACATGCAGTTTTTACAAAGCGTCCGTTGTCTATTTCCTATACAATAACACACGGGCAGGAGGTTATTAAGGTGTGCGATGAATGTTTACAGAACAATATGACCTGATGCGTTCACACGTGACTACACTGCATTTGTTCCGATGCTTTCCAGATAACAGCCTACTCACATGTCAATCATCCACTGCACAAAAACAACAGTTTAAACTTTAAAAGACCCTCACAAGAGAAACTGTTGCTATGTTGTTATTTATTGCCAAGTTGAAATGTACTGAAGACAGCTTGTCAAATACATCTATTTACATTAAAACAATGTTTATGTATGATAGAAAAAACAAACAAATAATACAAAGAATGTATTCCTATTGTACATTTTTCCCAATTTCTTCTTTTTAATACTATGCAAGACATTTTCTTAAAAAGGTACAAAACAGTACAATTTTACTCCTTTTTCTACTTTTTATTTAACCCTTTGCTCTCATTTTCTATATAATGCAAAATATCTTCTTATAAAAAACCTTGTTCTAGCATTGTTTTTATTTTTAAAGAAAATAAGAGAGGACATAAATTGTATGATCCTTTCTATGCCCTTTAATTAACGTAAAGCATTTTTTAAAATTTAATTAATTTAATAACTAATAAGTTACAAGTAAGACTCTTTGTTCAAAAACACAAACTGGATTAACATCTTACATACTACGATGACCATCACAAGTTACTGATCAGAACCTTAAACCTTCAGTCGGTCAGTAAGCTCAGGAAACCTGCATCTCAGATCCCGACATACCTGTGTGAGTCCACGAGGAGCTCTTAAAACAGGAGAGGCCATTCCCAGAACCATTATTCCTTACTTGAGTGCAGTCACACGGGAAAAACAGGTTCACTAACTAACCTCAAAACTATCAACAACTGCTTCCTGTCTCTCTCAGTCTCCACATAGAGTCAACAGAGAGAAGAACTACTCCTAGTCTGCTGCCTTGGAAAATGAGGACCAAAGTCTGAAGGGCATGAGGACCAGGAATGGGTGGAGTCTGTGTTCCTGACCCCACCCCTTTAATTAACATTACACTCACGTGCCAAAAGAACTTCTCAACACACCGAACAGAACGTGTGCATATATTATGTGTCTGTGACTCGAAGTCTAGTGCACTCCCTACTTAGACAGCATTTTTTAGTGTGTCTACGACATGAGGTTTTAAGACAGGCTATTGGTGTTATTGATTGTGATATGTCCACATATAGCAAAACATTAACACTTCACACCCAGCACGCACAAAACACTTATTCATGACAGCGTTTGCTGCGACAATCATATGTTCTGATGAAAGACAGGTGTGTGTGTGTGTGTGTGTTACAAAAAATCTATCACCAGCCGTCCTGTATATTGTCAACCATATGTGTGTGTAAGTGTTTGTTCCTCTGGACGAGGTGTGCACAAACCACCTCGGCCAGTGTGTTTAGAAAGCAAACATGGAAACAGCCCAGCTATTCACGACCCGCAGGAAAACACACAGGTGTGTGTGAGAGTGTGTTTCACTAGAAGTGACGGGAAGACAGAAATAAGGAAAGTCAGATCGCAAAAAACAAGACTCTGAAACAGCACATTTCACATTTCTATGTTTGCTAAAGTAATACTGCTGGTAATGATAAACAACATCTGCAGTTTGGAAGAGTTTATGTTGCTGTAATCGCAATTTATGAATTTAGTGCTGCAATATATATTCTGATATAACTATAAAGAGTTATGTAACTCTTTATTATAATTAAAGCCTTAACCACATAAAATCTGAGGCATATAGATTAGGCAAAGCAGAATTTAATTTAATCAGAATATATATATATATTTATATATACACATACATACATAAAAAAGAATAATAATTAAAAAAAAAAAAATATATATATATATATTTTTTTTTATTTTTTTTTTATTATTATATACACACATAAAAGTAAAATATATCCTAAATGAGTATATGTATACTCAAGGTATATTCTGTTTTGTTTTTTAATTGTAGTGTTTTTTTTCTTTTATTGAAGTTTCGTGTTTTCAGTATTTAGTTCAAGTGTCCTTCATATACAACTGATATGCAATAAACAATAAAATCCCTTTTTGACAATATTTTTTGAAAGCACCTTAACCCTACATCATCTTTACGCAAGTACCTAAAACTTTTCTCAGCACTACAAGTTCAAGTATCTTGGAGACGTTGCCACAGTTCTTCTGGATTTAGTATGCCTCATGTTTTCCTGTTTCTTAATGATATTCCAGATGGATTGGACGAGACCAGATCTCTGTGTGGAGCACTGGCTGTTGTCAGACTCTTTGCGCACACAAAAACCTCACCGGATTATAACAAACTGATATTATTATATCCTGAAACTGCTAAATATGTAAATTAATGACTGATCAGCCCACACATGAACCAGCAGGCGGTGCTGTAGCAGAGAAATAACATGCTCTGTTTCTCATGTTCTCAGCTTGTCTGTGGTCTTTCAATCTTTTGGGGAATTTGTGGAATGTGCTGGTCTGGATTCCACGAATCTGCAATAATGGGGTCCTGAAATGCTGATTTATTATATTTGTCCTGACAAGAGGGGAGGAGAACTGGACCCAATATCCACAACGTTGGTGTGTATTACCTCGTCGTATTCCTCTGGAGGTCCATTGGCTTCCACTGCACTGAGATGAGTCCTGTAGAGGTCTGGATCCGATCCTGATAAAGAAAAACACCTTGTATTTAAAACACAATCATGACAATGAACAACTGATAACGGTATATTATAATGTTTATCTGTCTTTGGTCAAAATCACTAGGACATGAGCATTGGGTGTTTTGGAGACACAGCAGTTTATGTCATTCACATTCTCTTTTTGTTTTTCATTTGTAAACAGTCACCATGGAATACATTGCGCTGAGTAACCGGGCTGTCTGGAGTCCAGGAAACCATTTTTATGTAATACTCCGATTCAGCTGGATGGAATATTTTCCTTCTGAAAAATGATTCTTGAATCTTGTGAATGCTACAGCGTAGAAATAAACAGGCAGGAGGAGGTAGATGCTTCAGTCACTCATCCATTAATGACGAGAGAAATCTGACTCGTGAAACAATGGACGCCCAGCAGGCCATTAGAAACATGATCTGAACATTACTGAAGTATTATCAGTAGAAAAGCCAAGCAAAGTGCTTTAAGCTATCATAGCATCATCATAATAGGTTTAAAGCTAGGTAAGGAGTGTATGAGAAGACTAGCGTACGGCTTTGTCTTGAAATATGAGTGTGCGGGCGCTCCAAGACCACATTTTCTCCAAAATAAACACACAAACATTTGGCGTCCGAGATGTAGATGAGTTTGTTTTTTCATAAGAACAGATTTGGAAAAAAAAAATATGGCTTTAGATTTAATGGATGCTCTGCAGTGAATGGGTGCCGTCAATATCAGAGTCCAACCAGTTGATAAACACATCACATTGTGTCTTGTGAAGCAAACAAGTGCATGTTTGTAAGAAAAATAAATAAATAAATAATCACTAATTCATCGTATAAATAGTACGGACAAAATACAACTCCATAATAATACTTTGTCTTACATTAAAATACAACCGTATATTTATTTAGATCTGTTTTGGACTTTTTTCACTTGCCATCAATGTTTGATCAGTGCATGTTTCTCTTAGCAAGCATTATTTACTGTGGATAATGAAAACAAATTTTAGCCAGAAGCAATGGTTTGATTTGAAGTTAATCTCAATTTGTTTCTTACATACAAACACACAGCTTTTGTGCTTCACAAGATGTGATGTTTTTTTCAGCTGTCGTTCTGACGGCACCCATTCACTGCAAAGCATCCTCTGGTGAGCAAATGATGCAAATGCTACATTCCTCCAAATTTGCTCTGACGAGGAAGCAAATGCATCTAGATTTGCCTCCTTTTGGTAAACTATTCCTTTCCTTAGAAGAGAGTTCGCCAAGTTTTGAAACAGCGCTTCATAAGCAATCCCAGAATTGCTATTACTATAAGGTTTAGAGAACAGAATAAAATACGTAATCTGCATCTGTCGAATCAAGCAGATATGTGAGGATGATCATGAGTTTTGCCACATTTACAACCAGGTTCTTTCAAGGTATAAATTCACTTTTTCTTTTAGTTTGAATGTATAATGTACTTATAAATCTAATGCTTCTGTGTGGCAAGTAATCGCTCTTGTAAATGAGACTCAAATTTCCCATTTCAGCGGTGTGATTTACTGTGAGTAATCCACAGATGCTCTGACTCATCTTTTTGCACTTTGTTTTTTCTACACAGTATATCAGGAGACGTGATCTCTCCATCAGGAAAACCATTACTGAATAGCAGCAGATTATCACGCAGTCATCAAGAAATGTTGGTGTTAGAGACTTGGCTATTGTTTTGAGGGCAAAACTCCTTTTGAAGATCCACTTAAAAAAATACATATATATTTTGGGATAGTCCGTGATATAATTAATCTCTATTTAAGAGCAACAATTAAATGGAAACCCCCCACATGATATAAAGCATGCCTCGAGTGTGTTTGAATGTGCTGCTGCTGTACCTTCACTGCTGATTGCGCTGATGCCTCTGTGGAAATCCTCAAAACTGATCACACCCAGGCCGCTGGGATCCAAGAACCGTGTTAGATCCTTCACCTGAAACCACAAACACACAGCACTCAACAAACAATTCTTCCAAAAACTACTCATCCAACAAAAAGTGCTTCACAGACTACATTTCCTTTTACATTAATGACACCAAAACACACAAACATGAACCGATTCCTCAACAAAAATTAAGAGAGAGATGCAGAAATATGGAATCAATTACACAAAGATGCTAAATTATTCAGCAAATTATTACATAATTAAAAACTTAATAGTAAGAGACCCTGTGTGGGCTTGTTTTAGTATTTTTCCTATCTATAAGGCCTATCTTGTATTGAGGAACAAAATGTTATATAAACTTATTTGTAACTCGAGAACAGACAAAACACAGACAAAAGTCTGTGCATTCCTGATATATACTGGTAAAACACACATTCTCTCGCTCTCACACACACACGCAGAGTAATGTTACACTCCAGTGAACAGACACAATTACACACAGTCGGTAACCAGGCAACAGCAGAACTGATATCCAGTAAAGCAGTCGTGAGTTCCAGAATCAGAGTTAGCCAAAAAAAACCACACCAAACACCCTCAAAAACCTCCAACTGAGACATCTCAGACATCAAGACATCCAACTGTTGCCTAAACATTCAACTCTGTCTGTGCGTGTGATATTTTAGTCCTTAAAGGCATTCATTAACATTCTTTAAAATATCTCTATTTTTACTCAACAACTGAAAGGAACTCATACAGGTTTGGATGAGCAAACGACAGGAAACTAGCACTTAATGGTGCTGTATGCATGTTTTTGACTCTACTAATGTATAAAAATACCATAATATGTTTGCAGATATTTAAAGTGCCCCTATTATGCCATTTTAAAGGTTGCTAATATTGCTTTATGAGTCTCTTAAAACAGGTTTACATGTATGCAAGGTCAAAAAACACTTTAGTTTTCTCCAGAAATAGATTTAATTTTACCCCATTTCTAAATGATTCGTTAACGACTCGTGTGAAGCAGTTCAAAGAATCAGTCTGTCTAAACCCCTCCTTCCCATGAGCCCTCAGTGCTGTGATTGGTCAGATGGCGCAGTCCTTCATGATTGGTCTACCGCTGCAGTGTGTGTCGAAAAACTGTTTGTGGGCGGGGCAAGTTGTTCACAACTTAGAACATGGGCGGAGATTATGCAGAGAAAGATTCCAATTGCTGACGACTCGTTTAGGAGAATGTAAGTCGACTCTTTTTTTTGATAGACAATAACTTTATCTATCGTGCACTGTCGGCGTCACAACTTTGCAGATAGTTTATGTTCACATACAGCTACATGACACACTGCATGAACGATTATATTTGAAAAGGCATAATAGGGGCACTGCAAAGTTAACATATTGTTTATCTGAAAAACAATGCACAGTTAGTTATTCTCCTTTTAAAATGCGTGTTCAGGGCTGGAATGTTGGCCTCTGTTTTTAGTTTTGGAAACCCACCCACTGCCAGTTTACCCAATTGTATTTCGGCACACTAGGTTGCCAACTGGCGGAAAACACCTTATATTTCATGGTCATGTGCGTTTTTTACTGTTGGCAATCTGGCAACCTGTATATGCATCAAGAAGATGGGGTCGGGTAAAGTTCCACCATTAGATGTCGATTCTACAAGCAGCACCCTTAAAATACTGCAGGTTAAAAAAACTACCAAAACATTTTTTTTAATTGAAATAAAGTTCAAATATAAAATCCAGGCTAATACAGCAAAAAGAAAACTAACATTAAAACTGAAATAAAAATACATTAAATACTAACATTTAAAAATAAATAAATTAAATTAAATTATAACGAAAACTGAAATTCAAAATACAAAGACAAATATATATATATAATAGTACACAAAATGCTAAAATAATTGTTTGATGCATACATTGTTTATTAATACAATTCTGTCAGATAAATAATCATTTAAAGGTAAATATTCCTGGTATTTTATTTATTATTTAAATGACTGCTTTATGAGCTGTTTCACCTCTTTATACATAAAAGCATCAGAAGTCAAAGTGTGAAAACTGGCGAGTCACGAATCAGTCACATGAGTGGTGTCGCTTGGATTTAACACATCAAAAAAATTACAAAAAAAACCCTGTGACTGACTGAATCACATTAATAACATCTGCCGATTAAATCAGACATAACCTCAGGCTGTTGATCTCGTTTAAAACAGCTACAAGAAAAAGCTAAATAACTCCATCAAGAGAAATTGTTCTTTATTCTTCTTTACTCTTTTCCCTTTCTAAACGTCTTACATTTTTAAAAGGCACAGTAGCAGTTGCACACATGGACATTTCTGCTCTGTTACCTGATGCTAATTACCAGCTCCTTCCTGGAAAACGCTACTTCTGGGTAAGAATTTGCATCTAACGTCACACACTCCCATAGCAACCGTATCATACAGATAAAAAGACATGGAAATAATAAAAAACAAACGACACAATATCTCTCCAGTGTGTACTGAAAACATCTCTGAGACCGATCCAAACATCCACACACATTCCTTTTTACATCGTATCACTTTCTGTCTTCCTGATTCTTGGTCAAGTTTATTTCTCTCCACCCTTTCAGTGAGTCAACCAGCTGAGCAAGCTCTTATACTGTAGACTTGTATCATGAGAAGAAACCTGTGCAAATTTAAGTTCAATCACAGTCACGCAGGCAAAGGAATGACCCTCGAGGCGGAGATGGTGTACGGTTTGCAATTTCACCCCTGAAACCATAAACTACCTTATAAAGGACACACAAACTTGCTTAGTGTTGCAAATATGTGATGCTTAAAGTTTAAACCTGTCATAAGCTCAAGGCAAAATTAAGAAACTCAAAGACAAATGCAAAAATAAAGCATATGTATCTTTAACTACGTACACTTAAAGTGCATTTGCGAAAAGGTGACAAAAAGACAAATACAAATGTTAATTTGTTCATGCACCCCTCTCTGTACTTTATCTGTCTAACGCTGATCGGATCAGCAGTTTTAACTGTCACAAAAGAGCCAGACTTCCGGCATCAAATCCCATCCTCTCTTAAACGCACAATGGCGCGTGTCAGGAGTCTGAACGGCAAAAGTTTAGATTATGATCAGACAATCATAATGACATTTATTTTTACTAAAACTGTTCTTTTTTTTTTTTTTTTACTGCACTTCCAGGAAATATTCCTGTTTTAGTACAAATTGTGTTCAAATTAACAGACCATGTGACACTGTTGGTGATTAAAACAAAAACTAGTTGCTACCTGCGACTTTTTCTCTTTTAAAAAAGCAAAAACCTAGATTTAATGGAATTCAGAAATGGTCTGTTTCAACAGCATGTGCATAAAAAATTAGTTCCAACATGATTTTATTGCAAAAAACTCCTATCAACCATTTATATGCAAACAAAGCTATTTTACAACTTTGCTGCCATGACACTGCAATGCTGTAAAAAGGATGATTTAAAAAGCTTGGAGGCTCAAATCATACAAAACTTATTACAGAAGACCTTAAACTTGGCAAAAAAAAAAAAAAGTGTCACAGAAACCCCAAATGTTTAACTTTTAAACTGTTGATGTTCAAGTTAATGCATAAATTAGTTACTGTGTAGTTAAAAACTACTTGCGTTGTTTGTTTAACTGATGCAAAACCAATGATAAAGTTAAAAAGGAAAGACACTATGAAAGACAGAGTGAGAGGACAAGCGTGGTATTCTGAGTCTTTGAGGGTTTGAATAATAAAAGAGCAGTTCTTGGGTGTCACCATGATCAAGTTTCACTTTGCGCTTTGGAAACCAAAAGAAGACACACACTGTCCTGTAATCATAAAGCTTTTTTATAACATTTACACCCCCCCACCCAATATTTAGGCACCACAAACTCACACAAATAGACAAGGATACACCAAACACTGACCTGTTCAGCTCCATACGCTTTTGCAAACTCGATGAACTCCTCAATATGGACAAATCCATCCCCGTCCTGATCCAAAGCCTGGAAAACCGCTCGGAGAGCCGACTGCTCCTCGCTTTTATGGGCTGTTGAGGAAACTATAGGCACGTTTATCAAATCCACAGGGACCCTCTGGTCATGGAGCGATTTGGTCGGCAGAGCATCTGAGGCCTTGCACAGATCCAGAGTCATTTCTGCATGTTTGGGAATGTTGGGAGTACCAGGGTTATTCTCCATCAGGGTCAGGTAGGCCTCCCCATCCAGGCTGGCTCCACAGGGAAAGACATTTCTGTGTGAGGGAGGAGAGCTGGGGGCGACTGAGCTCACTTGTTGCTCTTGTGCCAGGTCTATCTGTGATGGTGTCAGCTGATGGAAATCCTCCTGATGTGTAAGCTGAGCTGGAAACTCCGCCTCTCTCTCTTCAGTAGCTTCCCGCAATTGGCTGGGAGTCTCTATAAGATCCGGCCCCACAAATCCAGCCATCACGGTCAGCTGATCACCTGCACAGGTGGAGGGAGTGAACTCTAAAGAATCAGGATTACTTGCACAATGGGGTATGACTTGATTCCGAGTAGACAAACTGCAATCTGATATCGCCCCTCCCTGTAAAAACACACTGTTTTGAAGTTTCTCTTCAACATCCGGCGGTGTATTGTGACCCGTTACATTTTCTTCAGGTGTATTCATTACAATTGCACTTGTGTTTGCAGTCAAAGAGTCATTCAATTGGTCCAAAGGTGAGAGATTTTCCACATGCAGGCTCTCTTTCTGTTGAGCACCGACTTGTTCCTGACAGGTTTCACTCACTGCGTTCAGTTCTTGATTGTTGTCAGCTTTGCTGTTATCTAGATTTAAATTAACATTTTGCAAACTGGTTGCCTCCTGATTTTGATGCAAATGTGAGCTCTCTAAAACTCTGAGTGCGTCTGAATCTTTTGTGTAACCTATTGTGGGTGTAACATCAGCTCGCTCGGTCTCCATAGCCTTAGGGTCAATGTCTGTTTCTACATTTGTTACATTGTCCTGAAATTCAAGGGCGAGTGCATTACATTGAAGATCGGGCGAGTCTGCATCAGATTTGTCCTGTTCTATTAGCTCAATAGCATCTGTCACAACTGGCATTACAGAGTCTAAAGATGGCACAGCTTCGCAAGAGATGCTGTCTGTTAAGATCTCAAACATGGAATCAGGAATATTCCCATCACAGGGCACCTCAGATAAGGCTTCAGCCTCAGCTGAATGTGTGGGCTGGCTGAGGTCCTCAGATAAGATGTCATCTTCAGGCGAGAGGTCAATTAAGGCATTATGCTCAGATGTGCTGACAGGCAAGGCTGTTGTGGATTCTTTATGTTCATTTCTGTGAAGCAGGCTTTCACTTGAAGGATCTTCTGCTTGTAAATCAACAAAAGCAATTGGTGCGAGTTCTGTTTTCGCTTCAGAAAAAACACTATCGGTAGTAGCAGTGGGCGCAACCTCCTCCTCCTCGATCGTTTCCAATGGTACATCAAATGTGCATTCTGTGGATAAATCACACAACACTTCTTTGCAAACTTCAGGTGATATGCAAGACCTGTCTAATGTAGTACTGCAGACAGTCTCTGCCTCAAAAGATAGTTTGGTTGTTTCTCTGTTAACGTCTGTTGTCTCTTGACTCAGTAGATCATCGTCATGGGTCTCGTTACTAGCTGAGAGCTTAATACTCTCCTGTTCGGAGTACAGACCTCCACCCAGCAGCCCAGGTAACAACATCTCCATCTCATCCATTGAAAGGGAAGCACTATCCTCGTGAAATGACAGGACAGTTGGTTCTGTAGGAATGGCCTCACAGGAAAGGGTTGAGAATGGGAGGTAGATGTGTTCTGGTGTAGATAAAGTTGTCTGACAAATAATTGAAGGCTTGGGATTTGAGTTTGTATCTGAACATGACAACTCCACAGGAGAAACGGGCAACAAACCTTCAGATTCCAGAGTGAGATGAGTCCCGTGTGGAAGCAAGCACAAACTGTCGTTGTTCTCAAATGTTCTTTCCTCTAAGGAATTATGGCTGAATTCACAGTTTGTTAAATGTGTGTCCTCGAGGTAAGTTTCTTGTAGTAGCATTGTGTCAGACTGAATTGTGGGGTCAAAAATACCCATCTTACCTGTGTACACATCTACAGAGTTTGAAGTGGCGATAACCTCCACAGGCTGCTGGAAATCAGGCACCTGTTCTGGAAGGTCATAACAGTTGTTTTGGTTCTGCACAGGTACGCTCGAAAGCGTAGGACTAGTAGATCTCGAATTAAAACAGATGAGATCTCCAACCATTTCTGTACCTCCAGGAGAACCCTCTCCTTTAAGATCTTGGGAAGGAGGAGGCTGAGCCTCCCATTCGGGATAGACGCATTCCAAACCATTTTCCCAGGAATACGTCTGCCCAGAATACTGAGAGGACCAAAACAGGTCATCTAGGTTTATGGCATTTTCCTGAAAAATTTCATTAGCAGAATCGCCAACAGCACTGTTATCTTTATCCATAAGGAGAAATCCGAGAGGATTCTGCTCGGATTCCCACTCTGCTTTCCCGCTCATCTCCCACTCAGAACACCCCTGAGGGCTGGAGAGAACTTGCTCCATTGAAAAGAAGAGTTCTCTCCTCTGACGAGTGGAAATATTCCAGCAATCCCAATCCTTTGTTATGATCCCACAAGGTAATAATGTTCGGAATTCAAAAGCAGTTGGTGGCCTCTTCCAGCATACGCACCAAAAGAAATATCCTTGTCGAGACCCATGCGTAAGCGTCCACCTCCCTGTAAATGATCAACTACTGTTTACTTTTGAGAACACAGGGATAATGTTTCACTGCCGTAATACTGCCTATATGGGCAGAGAGATTTTTTCTGATATGCAAATCTCTCCATGAAAAAAATTATAATAATTGGCCCAGTCTCCCTGTTCCGCATTCAAAGTCACATCTAATCCATTTAACATAAGACTTCTCAAAACATGCTGATCCAAATCCAAATCAACACATAACAAAAGGATTACTTCACTGCTTAAGATTGCTACTCATAAAAAAACTAAATTTATGAAAAATAAAATTTTAGTATTAAATCAAATATAAAGCTATAGCATTGCCAATATCTGTATATCCAAATTCCAGTTCATTTATAATCCCTAACTTCCTAGTGTTAAAAAAAACTGTGCCTACCTCATTAGCAAATCATTACAAGTTCACATTAATAGTATACTTGACACTTCCCTGGATTAACTAGTAATTATTAAAGTCTGGTTATGAAATATAAACACGAGGCAGTGTATTCAATCATTATAAGTTACTCAGATTGTCTCGATGTCTGAGAGAATAAAGCTTTACATATTTCACATGTTAAGCAAGACTGACGATGTTTTAAACAGCTGTCATTGTGTTATAAGACCAAAAACAAAAGCGAAACCCCTTAAACGATAGATTGCTCTAACGCGGTTAGCAACAGCATCCTCCTCATCTGAGGTAAACCCAATAGCCGACCAACGCTAGCTGGCCCATACGACCCCAGCTCATTTGATTTTCCAGTTCAAAATAAAAGACCACCCGTGATATATTATAGTCGATTTAAATCCTTAATTTGGTTTGATGCTATCGCTCTTAAAAACAGGCCAACATCCAGGTCGAGTCTCGCGAGTCATCCACCTGCGCTTGTTATTAGCCTGTTAGCGGGATCAAATCAGCTCGAGACCACCGATAATCCCACAAATAAAGCGCGAATCCCTTTTATTTTAATCCTTCATCGGCGATTCATCCGTAAACCTAGAATCCGAAATTTAAGATGAGATCCTGTTTTTTGGTCGACGGATGATGTTTCAGTTAAATCTGTCTCTCTCTCATCAGCAGCAATACACAACCTCTGCTGTCTCACTCGCGCGTACACACACACACACACACACACACACACACCAACGTCAGCAACACGCATGCGCAGCGCCGGCGCCGCAGTCTACCGCTTGAAACCACAGGCGTCAAGAATCATTCCTCGCGCAGTTATCTGTGCGTTTGGTTGCGATGGTGATGATGGAATGCAGATTTATAACGGTATTTTTTTATGTCACGTTCCCGCGAATCAGTGACGGCTATGATGCAATTGAAAAAAACCGCAAGAGGTCAAGTGTTTAGCATGAGCGAGACAGTTTGCCAGAATTACAGCAGATAACGTTTACTTGGAAGAAATGCTGATTTGTTAACCAAAGAGTGTTATTTTCAGTTATTTGCTGTGAATTTCTTGCGCCCCCGTGTGTACGATCAAAGACACTACACCTCAGAACATCCCTCCAGAAAAGCTCTTACAAGAATCATAAAACATTTATTATGAGAACTTTTACGTATATAAGAACACATTTTTTTGTTTGTTTAAAATTGTATACATTTAGTATAACTGTAAAGCCATTAATGTAGTGCTAAAGTGGTCATTTATGTTATCAGAGGTAAATACATTGTAATTACTAACATTAATACTTAAACATGCTTGAAATGTCAATATAATATAACCAGAAGACACAGGGTTTAAGGGTGTCCATAAATGTCTTATCATGTGACTCTCATAAAAATTCAAAACATGTTCATTATTTTTAAAATTAAAGGAAGTAAATTAGAAAATATCTGTCATTCCTGAGACAAATAAAACTCATTATCATAAAGTAGGAAAACATGGATGACTAAATTAAAACTTTATGCTGAAAGTATAATGAATAAAACAGCATTATCAACATTTGAATTTGTGGAAATAGATTTAGGCTTAATTTTCTTAATTTTGGGGTGAAAAAATTATATAGATGCTTTTGTAATATTCCACAATTATCATACAGATGTGGGCATGATCAGCTGGTTCACATTCATGCTATTTATCCTTTCTTTTCTCTGCAGACCAAAAACCTAGAAGCATAAGAGAAACAAAGTTAGAATAAGATTTTATAATCCAAAATTATACAGTAGTACAAAAAGTAATCGAGAGAAAAAAAAACAATGATTTTTGCAGAATTTTTACCTAAGTGTGTTGGAGCATTTGAATAATTAGTAGAATTACTGATTTATGTTATTCAGTCCTATATAACTAACAAACCCGTCTTCTAGCACAGGCACACACACCTGTGTGCGGTGCTGTCTGTTCATAGTTTTGCAGAGCGAGATGAGAAAATACCCAGCAGCCGTTCCATGTCATTGGCCGAGGTAAGCCACGCCCCTCCGTCTGCGACCAGTATAGCTCCAGTGACATATGAAGCCGCACAACTGGCCAGGAAAAGAACGGAATGAGCGATCTCCGTCTTATTGCCGGCTCTTTGCAGCGGGATGCTGCGGAACATCCCCGCTGACTCGGAATTTACACCACCTGAAAAACCAGAGTGATATTGAAAAAGAAAGGTACACTAGAATGAGGCTACACACACACACACACACACAACTGTCTTACCCAGTCTACGGTATCCCTCTGTGCCAGAGATGGGCCCTGGAGCCACTGCATTCACCCTCACACCGCTGGGGCCCCACTCGACTGCCAAATGCCTTGTCATGGCATCTACAAACATATTTACATATACAGATAATTGATCCTTATTTTATCATAGTTATTTTAGTATAATTTATCATTTGTTTTATTTAGATGTTTAATACGTAGTTAATAATACATGTAATACATCTGCCAACTTTAACACTGTTACTCCTTTTACGTACTTGTATTGTACAGTTTATAAAAACAATCAAATGACTTTATAATGCAGACAAACTGATAATTATGTTATCAGGACACTAACCATTTGCCGCCTTCGCTGACCCAGCATGCACCTGGAGGGCCTGACCTCTGTATCCCAGTGTGGCTGAAATGTTGACAATGGAGCCGCCGTGATCCTGAGATAAAGTTTTTAAAAAAAGCCAAATACTATAAGGCACCAACAATAAATTACTGCTTAACACAGAGAGACCAATAGGCCAAAAATGTATATTTTTACCTTGAACCATTTGTCATAGATGACTTTACTGGTGTTGAAAGTTCCCATAGTGTCAATCTCCAGTACTGTCTTGAAAGCGTTAAATGACAATGATGTAGCTGGACACAAGAAATTACCTGCAGCATCTGTGAAACAAAAATCATAAAGCACAGAATTATTTGCATAAGTATACGGGACTGCATTAGTGAACGACCAAAAGAAACGTGATAAGAGCATGATTTTATTACAGGTTAAGGCACTGTGTTGGACCTTCTTAAGCCTTACTGTTAATAAGTATGTCAACACGTCCAAATGTCTTCAAGGTTTCATCCGCAGCAGCAGAAATCGTCTCTGGTTGACGCACATCCATGACAATCGGCAAACACCTTCTGCCTGTAGTGCTGGTTAACTTTTTTGCAGCCTAAAACGCACACGCGCACACACTAAGATGAATGACTCTTCATCAAAGCAAAGACACAAGTGAGTTTTTGGAGATTTGTAGAAACAGTACCTCAGCGAGTCTCTCAAGATTTCTGCTGGCAATGACTGTGTCACAACCATGCCTGGACAAAACGAAAAGTAAGCTTTAAACGATTTTGGCAGGTTTATAAACATAATCAAATGAATATGAAGATGCAGGCTTGAGAAGACCATGTTACCAAAGGACACAAAGACTAAAGACGTCACTATAACAGGCAATGTGTGACTGTGAGAAACCACAGTGAAACAAAATCACTGACAGCTCACCTCATCAGAACTTCTGCTATTCGAAACCCAATACCTGACCCTCCACCGGTAATAAAGGCCACCTGATCACTGCAAAAAACACAAAATATTCTTTAAAACACAATAATAGTCTTTATATATACATATATACATATGCATATTAAACAATGCAGGGATTTTAAATGCAAAAAAAGAAAGAAAACTTGTTGGTTGTGTTTATTGCGCTTACATGAGAAGATCAGGACTGTAGACATGTGTGTATGTGCTCATGCACTCATCAGTCTCAACGTCCTCTGGTGAATTATTGAATTTCTCTGCCATGATCCTTCTAAAAATGCACATGAAAACCACCAAAAGGTCATTTGCATGTTAGAACCCATATTTTGCTTGCATTGCATTGGCAGATGACAGTAGGACTACTAATAAAAATCTACTTCTACTAAATAAGCAAGATTTGTGATTTTGCAACCTCTCGCTTTACTTTGTTTTTTCCCCCCCAAGGCGACAGCGACGAAGCAAAATAAAATAGTCCACGGTTACTTTACCCAAAATGTGAATCCGTCTGAACAAGCGACCAGCTTCAATTAATGAAGTTTATGCAACAGTTGTTTGCATTTTACACGATGGACTTGTGTACCTGGCGAGATGCGTGACGTCAAATGAACGTGCCCGCGTATGGCCTTATGGGAAATGTAGTCCACTTTTCTATTTGAACGTATGACAATAACTGGTCACATTATATAGGGATTTTTTTAGAAAGTATTAACTTTACATGCTCATTTAGAATTTACGATATTAT
>JAUYWG010000064.1:16268754-16282574 GCA_034779775.1 Enteromius afrohamiltoni | reverse complement strand
TGTTTCACTACTGTTCAAAAGTTTGGGATCAGTACATTTTTATTCTTTCTTCTTTGAAAGAAATGAATACTTTTATTTAACCAAGGATCTATTAAATGAACAAAAAAGTCAATGCACAGATTCACATTTTAGAAATGTTTTATATTTGGTAAAAAAGATAAAATTAATCATAGAATCCTAAGAAAAAAAAAATCACAGGTTCCAAAAAATATATTTGGCTGCACAACTTTCCAACATTGATAATTCTAGTAATAAATCAGCATATGAGAATGATTTCTGAAAGCATCACGTGACGCTGAAGACTGGAGTAATGATGCTTTGTATCACAGGAATAAATTACATTTTAAAATTTATTCACACAGAAAACACTTATTTTAAATTGAAATAATATTTCACAATATTACCGTTTTTATTTTATTTTTAATCTAATAAATGCAGCCTTGATGAGCAGAAGAACCATCTTTAAAAACCATTAAATATCTTACTGACACCCAATTTTTTGAACGGTAGTGTATATGAGTCAAAGACAATAAAGGGTTTAACCACGAAAAACAATAAGTACAATGCTTCTTAAATTGTTGTTGCCGCAAAAATGTCTGTTTAAAGTTTTCTGTTTAAATTAATTGCAATGTGTTTCTTGTTAGTTTTTCTAAACCAAAAATAAATATCACACATTATTCCCTGATTTACTCAATTTAGCCACAAAAATCTGGTCAGGCATATTTACAACAACAAAAATCAACCAAAATCAATTACGTCTTTGACCCATAGATTTATAATGATTCATTATAGATCCTATTTTCCCCAAGAAGTTTATTGTGCTCAAAGCACAAACACAATATTTTACCGTCTGTGTTTCTCACTCACAGCTCGAGCTAAAAATGACACCTCGCGTGACAGTCGGTGCGTGACGTCACGCACACCTTCACGCGATCGCGGTTAACATCTTCACTCGGAACTACACACCGACCTGCAGAGCCGCAGGAAACACATCAGTAAACAATTAAATACAAGTAAATTAAACAAATATATGAAATGCAAAAGTGATATCAGCAAAAAACACAAATAAAATAAATAAATACATAAATAATACAAAATAAGCTACATATATTTGCATTTTTTTATTGTTAGATATTATTATTTTGTCTATATAAATAAACAGATCAAATACAGATATGATATTTCACGGCTAACGCCATTCATATTTTTTTTAACTACACTGCATGATGTGTAAATATTTTATCTGCTGCCAGCCAGTCATTTCTTCGAGAAGCGAGGATATAAACATTCAAAACATTTTGCAACGCAATGAAATAACAGCTGTATCTTATCAGGCACGGGATATATATGCAAGTTCGTGTTTCGGAGCTCGTGGCAGTCACAAAAGTGCCCCGCTGCTTTAAAAACTCATAATTAATGACTCAGTAACACAGCCCTCGAACGCGAATGTTCAGCTGTAACGGGAGATTAGATATCGGTGAAATAACCGCGCAGAACTTACCCTTTTAAAAACAAATGCGTCCTTTCGCGAGAAGCGGATGTGGAGTCGTTGTTTACGTTCGCGGCTGACGTCACCTCCGCTCGCATGGCGCGCTGCTTCAGTGCAGTCACGCTGCGGGAGAGCTGTTCACAACGCCTTTGAAACATTCACACAAATCAGTATTTGTCGTATCACATCCCGGTATGATGATAACATGCTGTAACGTCGCTTGTTGCATTTGTTTGTTAGTGTTGTGAACTCTCTCTCTCTCTCTCTCTCTCTGACAGTCATGTCTGTGAAAGAGAGACTGTATAACTGTGAAGATTCAGCTGTGTGGAGAGCAGTGCATCAAAAATACTGGACTGTGGTAGAAGCCAAGTCAGCTGTGAAGGGGAAGACATCTGGAAAACTCGTGCAGCTGGACAGATGGTTCGAGTTCCTACCAGCACACACCTAAAGTCTATTTTATGTTCGTTGTAGCTTGTGCATGTTACCAATGACGATAGAAATCACAAATGTATACAATTTCTACATTTTAAATATCATGTTATACAAGTGTTGTTGAATTATATATATAATATAAATGTAAAATTGCCGTAATAATTCATTCATTTTGTCTTAAAATGAGCTGTTACCATGCAGTTTAATAAAACTTTACATGCAGCTTCTAAAAATAGTATTTTGAAAGTGTGGCGTGAGCTACAACAAAAAAATCTCTCAAAATAATGTGTGTTTAGGTTTGTTATTGTATTTACAACAGTTAATATTACAAATGTAAATATTAAAGACTAAAAATGTAGTGCTAAAATAAATTACAAATATAAGTGGCAAAATATATAAATAAAAAAAGACATCAAAATAATATATATATATATACACTGCCTTTCAAAAATGTGGGGTCATTAAGATATTTAATGGTTTTTAAAGATGTTTCTTTGCTCATCAAGGCTGCGTTTATTAGATCAAAAATCCAGAAAAAAATGTAATATTGTGAAATATTATTTCAATTTAAAATAAGTGTTTTCTGTGTGAATATATTTTAAAATGTCATTTATTCCTGTGATACAAAGGATCATTACTCCAGTCTGTAGTGTGTGTGTGTGTATATATATATATATCAGAAATTGTAAATATAATTACTTAAAAAAATATTAATTTATAAAATAAATAATAAATTGTATGAGTTGAAATAGTTTCATTATATACATTTAAACAGGATTGTATTAATTTTATCCTTTTAATTAATCATTTTTCCCTGCTCATCATATTTAACCATAAACTGGAAATTGACAAAACGTTAAATGCGGTTTCACTAGCATTTCCTTTATTTGAATATGGACCACATTTAAAAACCAAAAATGTTTTTATTATCATTTTTGTATTTGTATCAGAATAGAATTGAACATTCATTTATATATTAGTAATCACAAATGACTAAAATCTTAAACTATATAGACATTAAATAATTAAAAAAATGTAAATAAATGTAAATTCTATAATTAAAATTTGTTTATGGTCATTATTTTTGCATCAGAACAGAATTGTAGATGTAGTGAATCTTCTGTCAGGTTTCAGGAGGAGCTGCCAGCAGCGATCTCAGCCCGATCCGAGCGTTTCCTCGCACACGCTGAGCTCGTCAAGATCATGGAGTGGAAACTGACTGTAAGCGCAACAGAAATAGATTCACACCCTGCGTAATGAACAAGAACCACGATGTCGGAAATAGGCGAGCTTACGCTTATGACATCAGATGAGTTGTGCATAAGTGTGTTTCCCTCTTTAATGATTGATGATGGATACTCTCCAACAGAAAGGGAAGTTCAGGCCTCGTTTGCAGCAGCTGATTGGCTCAAACAGCGACGAGGCGGTTCAAAGCTCCACCAGCAAGGCTTTTGATTTGTTGCCTGACGTCCAAGCGGCGATTACAGAACTCTGCAAACTCAAAGGTGTCGGGCCAGCGACGGCATCAGGTACACACACCCCCATCAATTCCCACATGCATGCAGTGACTCTATTAATGTGCTTCTGATCTGTGTCTGTCAGCCGTGCTGGCGTCCGGAGCTCCGGGTGAAGTGGCTTTCATGGCTGATGAAGCAGTGGAGAGCATCGCCGAGCTCAGACCGGTCGAGTACACGGCCAAACATTATGCCCTTTTCCTGCAGAAAATACTGAACAAAACATCCCAGCTTAATAAAGGTAAGAGATTTAAGACGCATGTTCAGCTTCAAGCTTTCTTCGTGAGGGTCTGACAGATGTTTGCCGTCTCAGCGGACGGCCGGCGGGACTGGACTCCTCACAGGGTGGAGCAGTGTTTATGGGCCTGGGCCGTAGCCAATCAGATTCAGCCCTCATTGTTACAGGAGTGCGGTCTGAGGGATGCAACGCACACTGTGGCCAATCAGAATCCAGAGAAGAGAAAGACAGCTGATGAAGAGCCCTCGAAGAGACAGAAGAAGGAGAGATCCTGAAGAGCAGCACTTGTTATTCTCTAAACACTCTATTTAGCACTTTCCTTGGCAACAAAATGTGTCTTTTTGAGATCACGAAATGCACTTCACAATTGCTTTTCTGAATTTGTAATTGTTTCTGTATAAATGTTTTAATAAAACTTGTGTATTTAAAAAAAACGTGTATGCTCAAGAAATATTGCTTATCATCAATGTTTGTGCTGCTTCATATTTTTGTGTGATAACTCAAACATTTGAATGGTAGTTATGAATAGAAAAAATTGGATGCATTACAGTGCATAACAGACATTTTTAATGTTACAAAAGATTTCTATTTCTGTTTGTTATTTTCTATTCTTCAATGAATCTGAAAAAAAAATCTATTTCTGTGATGCTCTCAGAAAGCCGCATCCATTTTTTTTCCTTTATTTAAAAAAGCACAACTGTTTTTTTTTTTTTTTTTTTGTGAATGTACACAAAAATACTTTCGAGCAATGCCTTATTCTAAGTATTGTAAGCTGTTTGCACTTTTAAAAGGGGAAAATCAAGTGATTTTAACAGTAAAAAAAAGTCAAATGGTTAACGGTAAATTCCTGTAAAATTTACAGGGGGAAAAACGTAAACTGACATTTCCAGAATTTGTTTTTAATTTGATGTTCTTTTCTTTAGTTTTTTCTCATCAGTTATGCAGGGTTGTGTGTCACATGTAATGTTTTTAAATGAATGATTATTGGATATTTGAGTTTAATGAGTCACCAAGATGGTGTTTAGTGTTTGTGTGAATGACTCTGAGCTCATGTTTATTTTTAAAAGCTGCATGTGATGAGCTTTGGTTGATCATGTGACTTTCTCATCACCACCACAGTTTGGTAGTTATTAGTGAGTTTCAAAGACACAAAATAGATTTCGGTACTTTAATAGGTTAATATATTAATATTATATCAGTTAATGAAATTACGGTATTTAACTGTAAATTTAACTTAAAACCTAAAACGTTGTTTACCGTATTTTTTACGGTTACATTCCGGCAACCACAGCTGCTTTTTTTTTGCACAGACTTTTTTTCTTCTTCAGTGTAACTTGGAAGCGCTAAATATTTTTCCATAAAAAGTCCTCGGATGGAAGCCTGATATGATGATCAGATCTGCACGATCGGAGCATAGAGATGTTGACCCCCAATCCAGACAAGACTTCTGATAGTTTAATTTAAGACTCAATATGAACTTGTTTTCATAGCTATTAGAGGACAGATGAGGTGAAGCTGCTTCAGAACAGAGAGAGTGAGACAGGTACTAGCAGTAGTCTATTAATTTGTTCATTCGGTAATGGTATTTGTTTATGCATTTTCATAGGTACAGTAAGTAGTTAGTTTGAAACAAAAATGTGTTCTCCTGACATCTTGGTGATCGTAGTAGTAGCTACTATTCTGTTTACTATTTGTAATTTACCATTATAATTAACTTAGTTATTTCCTATGTCTTTATATGTCTATGTCTATCACCATAGTCCCTTAACCTAAAAAATTTATATAAATGCAGGATTCAAATCGAAAACATTTTCCACAACAGGCGGGGATTACGCAAATATGTTACCTAGTTACGTATACCAGTAATAGGCAGAAGATTGGAAAATGTAACGACTCATTAGGGCGAAACTGAGTCGACTCTTTCTGTAAATAAGATACTTTTTGAAAACCCATATTACCTCCTCTTCAAAAAAACCTGGTAAACCTCACATGAAGCAAGCAATAATGAATTTGATTCCATGTAGGCGACAGGTCACCAAACAACAGTTTCCGAAGGTTGAGGTTGAGTTCCTGATCATTCGTCGAAACAGAACAAAGCTGTGTTCAAGAGAGGTTTCATACTTTCTAACCCCATCGGTGGAACTGACAAACACTCACACATCTCCTCACAGTATGCTCTTTATTTCATACAGCTGAGAAATGAAAGCAAACACAAAACCATACAAAATAAAACTACAAAAACAAAATTGCCTTAGGTCCCAATATTTCAGAAGTACAATACATCATGAAATGATAAAGAATTTGATAGAAACTATCAATATTTACATCTCTTTTTTTTATCATCATCTGATCAAGAGAAAACTATTAGCATTATATTATATTTTCAGTTTTAGCTTTTTTTTTGTAAACAATCTTTTACTGCAACGAGTCGTCATTTCTCGTCTTTTGGCACCATTTTGAAATCTGTAAATGGACTACGTTTCTCAGTAGGACTACAGTTGTGGCGGCGACAGAGGAACTCAAAGCAACACTCTTGCGACCTACACCTACAACATCATGGAGAAAATAAACACACGGCACCGCGATCTGTGCTGACTGGCCAGCTACTGATGTTAAGCATGAGATTGGAGAGCAGCTATTGGCTGGGATGCAATGTGGGCGGGATTAAGGGGGAGGTCCTTGGTAAATAAGTTTGTTCCCAGTTTTAAGTGGACTGACTGAGTGCACTTCTTCACCCAGGTTATATATAGAGTGGCATACTACCATATTAGTTTTGCAGTATGCATGCTGGCACATTACTGGCAAATGTTTAGTATAAATGGCATACGTGGATGATTTATCGGTAACATTTGCCAAAATGTGCAGCATACAATAGAGTACACTGCGTAATAAAAAAGGATCCCAGGATGCAATGTGCTCGAGCTTGAACTCTGAAACAGAGTTGATGTTGTTAACTTAAACTATGATAAGAATTAGTTTTCACAAATTGAAATAAAGTTGAAATAAAAACATTTAAATATTAGATGAAAAAAAAAGACTGAAGTAAAACCCAATAAATAAATATATTTATATATAAAAAAGAAAAACTTAAAAATAAAATATGTTAAACTTTAAAGCATACTGAAATGTTGCCTTGGTAAGTAACAAATGTTGAAGAATTAAAATGACACTGACAAAGCTTAAAAAAAAAATCATACATATAAAAACAAATATAATAATAAACATGAGATAACTCAAAATAAAGTATTTGAAGATTAACGCTGAAACTGAAAAAATAAATAGCTTAACAAATTTAAAATATAAAAATAAAAGCCATTTCAAAATATTAATAAACACTGTATATACTAAAATAACAGTTAAACCACATGATCAACTTTTAATATTTAGCTTGTCTTTTTTGAATGCTACATTATTCCATTTTTACATCTTTTTTTTTTTTTTCAAATTTGATTCAAATTTACAGAACTATTTCAAACATTACATACTTGCCATTCACTGAATTAATCAGCGACGTCACATGATCATCTTGCATATTACTGTTAGAAACATTTAGAATTGCAAAATGCACTTTTACATTATATTAAAAAAATATATTAGGCAGTATGCAATATAAACAAAAAAGCATGCAGTATGCTAGTATTCCACTCCAAACACAACCCAACTGTATTAGACAGAGGTTCAGTGTTTCCCACGCTCACGTACCGCTAAAATTCCCACACAGACTACAGTACGTGTGCTTCTAACAGTCTGACAAGCAACACATTAAAGCATGTTTCACACACACACACACACACACACACACACACACACTTCCAGCATCCATTTGATGAGTGTTCAAAAAATAATACATCCATCATCCACTGCTCTCTCTCTCCATTTTCCTTCATTTTATCAGCTATTTGTCCCGTCTTTCTCACCTCATTTTCTTCCGTCACACGCTAATACAGCTTTTTATAACATTTCTCTCCCTCTCTGTTTCTCACTGTTTATACGCGTGTCTGATAAATATTAATCAGAGTTTCATTTTTCACCTGTCTGAAAGTGCCAGCCAGCTAGATATTACAGGAACTCTATACATTCCACTGTTTTTGGATGCTGGATCAGAACATTTAAAGTCAACCTGAAACCAAAACGTGACATTATTTACTTCATTGCTACTGAAAAGCATTCACACCAGCTTCTTTTTGTTTTGTTTTTTTTTGCCAGTTCACTCAAATATCCTGTCAAATGTGTCACATTAGGTCAGTAAAATGGGTTTCGAGTGCTGTTTCGTGCTGACTTTAAAATATTCAAATAACTTACATGTTCCCTGGAAAGCATTAACGTGTTTTGTTACATAAGTGCGACCTTTGGGCACAGCTGAAATGATTCATTAAATATTTGCATTGTAAGTATTCTTTTCTTTGCTTCCAGCCCTTTCTGTGGGAGTCAAAGCATTTGTTTTCGGGTTTAGCATCATCCTCATCATCATCATCATCATCACATCCAGCACTGATAGCCACTCTGAATAAATATAAATGTAGGACTATGGCATAAAAATCCACAACATTAAACTGACACACAGTCCAGGCTTTTCGAAAATGAAAAGAAATCAACTCAGAACAGCAATCTTATACACATCTTTCCTTTAGCAATTCAATTAATTCCCTTTAATTATCTTTTAGCAGCTTAGCGAATGATAACTTGGCACTACTGAATTTCGTAATAATTGCTTTGTCTTAGAGTTAAGGGTCATGAAATACTCATCTTCTGCAGTCTTGTCTGGAAGATTTTGAGTTGTATTTTTCACATAAATCCAGTCACGATGGTTTTTACGTTAGGACAGCCTTCACTGAAAATGTAGGCAGATGAAGATTCCCCATGACTGGAGTTGAAACACATTTGGTATTGGTGGTCGTGACACTCGTTTCCATGTCGAAAGCATCTTTAATCAAGTTACGGCAGTTACCATAACAACTGCAATCTGCGCAGCAATACTGAAGCGATGATTAGTGAGTGGCTAGTAAACTCCTCACTCTCTCACTTGTGTTTGTGTGTTCACTGGAGACGATGAAGGGTCAGATATTCAGTCTGTTCCAAACCAAGTGAGCTCCCTTCTAAAACCGCATCATAACGGAAATGGAACCTGATTTGAAACGCTCTAAAAAGAGTGCTCACGCAACAATACTCTAACGAGCATGAAAATATTAGGTAGTCCGTGTTTAAGTAGCTCAAATTTATGTTACTCAGCAAGGATGTATTAGGTTGATGTGAAATGACAGTAAACATTTTTAAAAGGTTGAATAAATGCATTTTTTTTTAACTTTTCTATTAATAAATATAATAAACAAATATTAGGTATAATAAACAGAAATGTTCTTCAAGCCGAAAATCAGCATATGTGACCCTGGAGCACAAAAGCAGTCTGAAGTCGCTGGAGTATAATTGTAGCTAGAGCCAAAACACATTGTATGGGTCAAAATGATTGATTTTTCTTTTATGCCAAAAATCATTAGGATATTAAGTAAAGATCATGTTCCATGAACGTATTTTGTGAATGTCCTACCGTAAATATATCAAAACTTACATTTTTATTAGTAATATGCATTGCTAAGAACTTCATTCCGACAACTATTTTATTTTCAAAACATCTGAATCATGGTTAAATATTGTTATATCCTAATAAACCATACCTCCATAGAAGGCTTATTTATTCAGCTTTCAGATGAGGTGTGTATATATATATATATATATATATATATATTTTTTTTTTTTTTTTTTTTTTTTTTATATAAAAATTATGACCATGTTTTGTGGTCCTGGGTCAAATATTAGAATGATTTCTGAAGGACCACGTGGACTTATGATGCTGAAAATTCAGCATTGCATCACTTAAATAAATTACATTTAAAAACTATTCAAATAGAAAAGTGTTTTTTTTTTACTGTAATAGTATTTCAAGTTTCCGTATTTTTGACTGAAATAAACGCAGCCTTTATGAGAATAAGAGACTTCTTTTAAAAACCATTTTAAAAAAGCATACCTTTGAATGGTGCATATTTATAAGCTTTTTTAAAATTTTTGCAGCTTATTGCAATGCATTCGGGAAAATTCTGTGTTTATATCTGGTAAAAAAGGCAACACCTATTACATGCTGCCTACACAGAAAGCCCACTATGATTTGGAACAGAGCTAATGTTTCTGTTTCTGTTCATTTGAAGCTGAGGAAAACAGCTTCAGAAACAGACTTTTTACCCTTTGAAACAAGTCTTACCTCGTTTCACCGAATCCAATCCGTAATTATCCAAAAACAAACAGCACCGAATGACTTGAACATCAACCCCCTACCTCACAGAGGACTTTGCCGTGTCTTGAAGTGTAAGGCTTTGTTTTTAGTAAGCGAAGTTCCTGGCGTTTCATCTACTATGGATGCTATCTGTAATGCATAACAGGCTTGGATGAGGCAGTCAAATCAAAACAATACAGAAAGGCATCATGAACGAGCCTCGGGCTGAAATACACAACAAATCTGATATATATGTGTGTGTGTGTGTGTGTGTTTCTAGTGTAGGACGTACTGACGGTCTATTCGAATAAGCTCGCCGAACCCTTGAGCTGCCTCCGAGTGTTCATTAAAAATACCACGCCGTTTGTGTTCGCTGCTTCTGTGTGAAATGTGAGTATGCGTTTCCGTTTCACACCGCTGAAATCCTTCCTTTCCGGTTTTTAGTCCGTGTCTACGCTGCTGGTCGAGCGGAGTAGATTGAGGTCGGACAAGGGGTGGGGTTTGGGGGGCGTGGCTTTTCGGGGGGAGGACCACCGGAGGGGGGACGTGTCATCAGGGAGGGGGCGGGATCTGTACCCCGAGCAGCTCGTAAGCGAAAATGTTCCAGAAGATGGCGAAGAGGAGGAAGGTGATGAAGGAGAAGATAAGGACCCACCAGGAGCACTGTTTATGCAGAGATTCCTCATAGCTCCGCAAAATCAGCAGCCCCATGCTGATGCCCACCACTGCGCCTGACAGATGAGCCATGAAACTGGGCTGCGGTCCGGAGGAGGGGAGGGGTGGGGAGAAACGCAGCCATACGGCACGGCCCACCTCCGAACTCACTGCCAAAGACGGAGAAAGAGATGTTTGGAATAGCATGCTGCTCAACTACTTCTGGAATAATTACGATTTTCGTACGCATGAAAAGTGCATTGTTAATTGTTTTGTTTTTTTGACGAATTTTCATTATGCCTGGACCCAAGTTAACTTCCAGTCTGTGTTTGTTTATCGTCTGGTTAGCACTGCCTTCTACAAACACAGCTAATAATGAGTAATGAAGTTGAGGGATACGTTTCCCAAACATTTATTTATTTGTGACGACCCGTCACGATATCAAAACGATATCAAAGGCTTTGTTGAATAAACATGAGCACGTAATGCACATTTAAAAATCAAACCAAGGCGTGGGTGTTTTTATATCACTGTAGTTATGAAGAGAGACTGTCTTTAGTAAACGTCAAGTTCATTTCATCCTGCGTGAAATGGTGCGTTCAGACCGGACGCGAATGGCGCAAATAAAACATTTTGAGTTTACTCATTCACGCAAGAAAAATTCGCGTCATGGGAGGGGCTTCGACCAGGCGCTCACAGTCTCTGTGATGGTTAGACATGAGGTCAAATTTATTTCGTGTATATTTCATAGGCAAACTTTGGTTTAATGAATCTTGTATTTAAAATATTAAACTATTAAAATAAGAAGATGTGCCGTACAGCTCCTCCACATGCAGTGACGATGATTTTGTCCTTCATAGTATGGAATTCTGCCTCCGCGTGCTAGTATTTACGTCACTACTAGAGCAAGCTCCTGATTGGTTAATGCAGCGCGAATTTTCGCCATAGTTCAGATTTTTCTGAACAAGCGTGTCAAACGCGGCATTCGTGCCGCAGGATGTCTAATCGCATCTTTGCATTGACTTCACATGTAAATCACTTGTGCTTGACGCTTCATTCGCGTCCGGTGTGAACGCACCTTAAGGTAGCGTTTCTAAGCTCAGAACTGCTTTGTCTACAGCCATTACCGGGGAAGTTTCCTGCTGCGCTGCGAACACATTTAGCTTGTTATCAAAAAAAAAATTCTACTCTAGAAGGACTTAGCTGTTGTTATCGATTCTATTTGGATGTTTACCGGAAGTAAAGTTAGGGCTTGGTAGGGTTTGTTTATGTTGTTGTCGTTGAAACCGTCTATACATATTAACCTTTTTAAGATTTATTTAGGTCAGTTTAAAATGCAATGCCAGCTTAATAATGTAGCATACAATTGTTTGAAATCATTGAACATTGCACATATATTACTATTTTTAAAAATAGTATGCAGTATCTCGTATACACTCTACTATATGCTACTATATTGCGTTCTGAATATAGCAAATGAAAAAGTTACTTACTGCAAACAAGTGCAAGAATCATCCGCAGCAATTTGTATGGACACTTCATACCCGCCCAGTTCTGAAACGCAAACATACGAAGACTTTCACAAAGTCAGCATAATGAAAATGAACTCTATACATTTATTTACTTGTACATCTTATTGATCTTACTGGACACTATGCTTCCATGCATGCATTTAGTTGAGTTTTTTGACCCTGAAATGTAAAAACTTCTTTCTGGGGATTTATGCAGGACTTCTGATTTAAAAATAAAAAATATATAAAAATAAAAAAAATAAGCTAAATAAAAATATTAAATTAAACGTACACTTAGATCTAAAAGTTAGTTCAGGCTGAAGTGCTAAACTCAAATTGAAATAAATATAAATTAAAGCCAATTAGAAACATTAATAAAAGTAATACAAACGTTGCATTATACAATTACTAAAACAATTGAAAATTAAATCCCTCAAAATTCTAATAAATATTAAAATAATGCAAATTAACACTGACTGCCTTTGCAATCTATTTTACTTTCATACATTTTTTGGAATATTTATAGAATATCTAGTCATAATTCTTATATTAATTATTTTGCATTAAAAAAAGTGTTATTTGAGCTGTAAAGTTTCTAAATCACCTTCTAGAGGTGGAACTGCATCTCTTTAAAAGTGCCATCATAGAGTTCAACCTGTACCTGATCTAGAACATTGCTCAAATTCCACAAACACAAACCGAAAGGCCTTTAAACAGGAAAGAGGAAGAGTTGAGACAGCAGACTCTCGGAGGCCTGTTTGTGTCTGTCTGTCTGTGTGTGACTGATTACAGACCCTTTGATCTTTAGGGAAGCCGCAATATAAAGCATCCGGAGGTTTATCCCTCCACATTTCTCTATTCCTCTGCCTGATTTCCCCTTTTCATTCATTCTGACATGAGTCGCCATGGCAGCAGTTAGTTTTGGTTACCATGACAACGTTGGCGAGATGTGCTGAGCAGAGTGCATAGACCCCGCCGGACCCGCCCACCACCGGAGCGCGCATATCCGTGATGGACACCGTCAGCGAACCTGAGGAGACACACGGTTAGACAAGCAGTGGGATTATTTGATATATTTTGTCCTGCATATCCTCCACGAAGCCCCACCCACAAGCAGTGACATTGTGGGAATTGAAACATTTGAAATTCTACCGTGTGTTAAATTGTTTCCTCCGACTCTCATTCTGTGTAAAGACCTTCCTGCAGCATTAAAACCCTGTGCATTTGCTGTTGAGTGGAATTGCCCAACAGAGAAAATTGATAGTCAAATTTTATCATAATATAATTACCTCATAATGACATGAGGGGGTCCCTGCATAGGGACCAGAACACCATCGATGCATGCCTCTTTCAGATTGTTTGAAGCTTAATAGAGAGTGTCTTATAGGCCTTATGTGTTTATGTAAGGATTTCAGTAATTGTATTAAAAAAATATATATGTACATGTGTGTTTATTTATATACATACATACATATATATATATATATATATATATATTAGTGCTGTCACAATTGATAAGTATTGTGTAATTATAAGTAAAATAAGTATTTCTTTTATAATATATTATATAATTACAATCTCTATTTAACAATTAATAAATAAATAAAGATAATAAAAATTGTGATTCTGAATTTATCCAGAATCATGCAGCTCTAATATATCCTCACACACACACACACACATCAAAATAACTGAAATAAATGACTGTTACAATTAT
>JAUYWG010000064.1:16244416-16260116 GCA_034779775.1 Enteromius afrohamiltoni | reverse complement strand
GAAGGGAAGGGAAGGGAAGGGAAGGGAAGGGAAGGGAAGGGAAGGGAAGGGAAGGGAAGGGAAGGGAAGGGAAGGGAAGGGAAGGGAAGGGAAGGGAAGGGAAGGGAAGGGAAGGGGAATTAGATGAAAGAAAGGAAGTATAAAGAACAAGAAAGGAAATGAAAGAAAAAAGCAAAACATGCACTGCACGAAAACAAGAAAAAAGCAAGAAAGAAAAAGAAAAAGACACACATAGAAACTAATAAACACTGTGCTAGACTGTAATGATGTAGAAGCAGACAGGAGGAGGAGGAAGAGGAGGGCGAGCGGGTGAATGCGAGGGCTCTGTGTAATGAGCGGAGGATGAAGGATGGAGGGATGAGAGCAGCAGACACATGTGGAGAGAAGGATGGAAGTGAAAGAATCAGTTAGTGAGGCGATTCAACACAGAGGAGAGCCGCTGCCGTGTCACCATGGTTACAAATTACCAATGTGTCACCCCGAGAAAGACTGACACTGCAAGAGTGTGTGTGTGCGTGTGTGAACACCGCCAGCGACTGATCTACTTCTGTCACCTCACAACACAAATCAGCAAAACAGATCACAGATCTTCCACCTAAATACCACCAGTTATCAGAGTCTGTGTGAATACGCTGATGTTTATTGATTACAGGAGCCTGAACAAAAGCCCATTCCCTCCGCCTGTCGCTCGCTGCTAAAGTCTGCTAAAAAGAGCCGTACTGTTGCCATGGTTTCTGAAAATACACACCATATGGCTGAGCCCAGAAACATCTGAGCAATGATATGGTGTTAGTAGTAAAATATGTCAGCTTTCACATCACTAATGATCTTTGGTTTACACTGTAAACCTTACAAAGCAGCACGGCGTCAGGTCAAATATTACAGAGACATATGAAGGTATTTATGATGCACACACATACACACTCTTGTTTTTGAAATGCCTTTTGCTTATAAAGACATTTGTTTGATAAAAAATACAGTAGCATATTGTAACAAAATATTGCAATTTATTGTAACACAGTAACATTTTATATGAGAATATATTTTAAAATGTACTTTGATGCGAAGTTGAATTTTCAGCATCATTACACCAGACCTCAGTGTCACATAACGCTGATTTGTTGCTCAAGAAACTTTTTTTAATGCATTAATTATTTAAATAATCTTATTTAATACTATTATGATTTTTTTTGGTTCTTTTTTCTGCATTCCACTTATTTATGTAAAATAATTTACGTTTGTAATCTCTATTGTTACATTTTTATTATTTATTTAATTCATATTTTATTTTATTTTACATGTATGTATTTTTTCGTCGGTGGAGAATATTATTAAAAGCGGATGAAAGAAACATGTATGTGGAAACCTTAATAGATTGGATTTTTTTCAGGATTCATTTATGAATAGAGAGGTAAAAAGAACATAATTTCTCATGTAACATTATAAATGTCATTTCTGATCAATTTAATGGATTCCTGCTTCATAAGAAGTTCTGCACTGAAACTGTAGAGGAGACACATGGGGTCTTGTTCTCAGGAGAAACATCTGAAGTGCTGACAGGAAGTGCACTATCACTGCAGCTGGTCACTGACGAAGAGTCTTAGAGGACGAACTGCTGCTATTTTATGCAAATATAATGCTAAATATGGTGCGGCAATCCAACTATCAACTGCCCTCTTTCTCCTCGAACAGCTGGTGCCAAAGCAAATACTGCTCACACACACACACACACACACACACAGTATATGTAACAGGATTTTTACATCTTCTGATCAAAATCTCAGCCTCTGTAAAAGTTACCGCCAAGATGCTAGTATCATTTATATACATACCTGTGTAACTTATGGTTTTATTTTACATTTTTATCTTTATATTTGTATTTTAGTTTTAATTTATTTGATGTTATATAAATAGTAGTCAACAATTAATCAAGATTAATCACATCTAAAATAAAAGTATTTGTTTATTTAATACCTGTGTGTGTATTGTGTTATATATTATATAAATATATTTAATACATAAACATAAATCCAGAAATACATTTTTCTGAAATATTTAAATTTGTGTGTGTTTTTTATATATATATATATATATATATATATATATATATACACCATACATGCAAATATATTATATATAAAAATTTTTTTTTTTTTTTTTTTTTTGGATGTGATAAATCATTGCCCAGCATTACTATATCGTTTCAATTATTTATTTAGTTTAATTTGACTTATTTTAGTATTTCAAGTTAACGAAAACAAAAATGAGTAATGTTGACAACTATCTAAAATAAAACAATCACAAAAATATCTTTTTTTTTTAACACATTTGTTTTATTTCAAGTATGGAAAATATTTTAGGTTTAACTTCAACAACCGTGATTTGGACAAAGCTTTAACACAGAGTATAAGCGAAAGCAAGCTGTACTTCACAAGCTCCACTAACTAAACTCCAGTCTGTGAGAAGAGACACTGGGTAATTCTGTAATTTAGAGCTGTCTTCCATTAATTCAGTTTATCACACAGAGCGTCGAGTGTGTGTGCGTGTGTGAATTGTGTGCGTGTGCATTAGAGCCAGAAATAGTCTGAGCTCAGCACTGCTTCCTACAGCAGAAAAAAAAATCATAATAAACTCAAAGGTTAAGCATCTTGCCTTTACACACACACACACACAGTAACAGAAGCACAATCACACCATACGTACACGAACACACACACACCCACGCGACACAAGAAAACCGTCAGGCATCACTTCCATCTGACAACACACTTACTGTACAAGCAAAATCAGAAGTACAGCGCATGTGAAAACATACGAAACACACCCACACCGTACCAATGCAAACACACACACACTCCACTGATGACTCTCAGATGTGTGTGTGTGTGTGTGTGTTTGTGTCCCTCATCTCCTGAGGCACAGATCAATTCTGCCCCTCTGACTGAATGATTGCCTTTCCTATCCATCAATCAACCTAATCTCTCAGCATCAGCATAGATTAGACAACAAAATCAAACACACACACACACACACAGATATTTCCTAATATGACTTCCAGAATCCTTAAAGAACAGCTTCATAAATACAACATGCATTTACAATCCACATGCACCTGGAGGTTTAGGAGAAAATGCATTTATTATACCAGTAATCTTTAAAAATATAAGGAAATATAGCGTGTCCAGGATTTCTAAGGTTGCTATGGTGTTTAGAATCTTTAGAATGAGTTGTTACATTTTCGGCAAACTAATGAATTCTGTTACTCAGAAGAAAAATATATATTCTGATTATTATTATTATAGCTTGGAGAATAGATGGATAAGCTGAAGAAAACGATATTTGTAACATTTTTACACACATATATATGAATATAATTATAAATATAAGCTGTATTATATGTGTGCATATGTATATATTGTTATTGGTTATGTTTACTTCATAAGAACATTAATTATAAAATAAATAGTGGACACTTCTGTCCAAAGCAGATTTAAAAATAGATGTATATATTATGTGTGTGTATGTGTCCTGATTATTTTTTTTATTAATTTATTTTTTTTCATTATTAATATTTATTTTGGGTTTGGAGATAATCAGTCGAAAACCCTGACTTGCAGATGAATAACTAATGCAACCATTTCTAAACGCGTGACCTTTGTTCAAGCACATTTAAATCTGAATTTAATATCTGAGGAGCTGCTTCAAGAATTAAACTAATTAGCATACACTCATGCATATGTATTCAAACCAAGCTGTTGTTTGAATCCGGATGAATTTTTGAACTCTTGCGATGCGAGCTGCCAGGACTTGGAAAGAGTTTTCCGTTTGTTTTTTTTTTTAGTTTTACCAATTAAACTCAGCAAGAGGTACCAGACCATCAAGACCGTCTCCTCGTAAACTCCTACCGAAGACTTCTCGCTGACCTCCTTCTGTGTCTACTTCTGTACGCAGAGAGTAATGCATTCTGCAAACTGGCAGGTCAGACTACAGATATAAATAAATCAAGTTCTTGCAGTGTTTGCACCTAAAACCAGCTGTAAAAGAAAAGAAAACAAAACAATGTGCTATAAACATAAGATGTAATTTCATGACTAAACATATTTTGGTATTTCTTGCTGTCTGGTGCTTACGCTACACTACATCTCTTGAAGTACTCAGCTTCTGATCAGTGATGACTTCTTTCCAGTATTTTTGGGTCTCCTCTTTGAGACTGTGTTACCAAGATTTCCTTCTTTTCAATTGAAGGAGTTTTTCCTGTTTTTATCATCCAGTGGTGCAAATCAGAGGTGAAGCAGCTCAAAAACGAAAAAAGAAATATCTGACCAATGAAAAAATGACCAGTGGAGCTGAACTGAACTGAAATAAGCTGAATCTGACCATTTACATGGTCCAAACCAAAGCAGCAATAATGATGTTTAATGCAACAGATTAAAAGTTAAGTGAACTGAATTGAATTAACCTGATCTAAAATTAAACTGTAGTCAACTGTACCCAAAAGCGGCATGGCTATTTTCCTGGATTTTACATCTGCCAGCTGTTAAAATATATGAAACTGAAATAGAAACACTGCTGTTTAAGAGTTTGAGGTCAATAAAATCTTTTTATTAAGAATTTAATTCAAGGCTGCGATAAATTTATCAAAAGTGATAGCAAATATATTTAGAATATTACAAAAGACTTCTATTTCAAACTAATTTGAACTTTCCATTCACCAAAAAATTGTATTTTCACCAAAAAACGAAGCAGCACAATTATGTTCATTATTGATAATAATCAGAAATATTTCTTGAGCAGCAAATCGACATATCATAATGATTTCATACTGAAGATTGCAGTAATGATGTTAAAAATTCACTGGAATAAGCTACACTTTAAAAACACATTCACATAGAAAACGCTTATCTTAAACTTAATTAATATTATGCAATATTCAATCAAACAAAGGCATCCTTCTAAAAACAATCCAAATCTGTGAAGTTATAGGCTTAAATATGGTTTAGGGTGATAAAACAGCAAGTGTATACGTCCACATATTTAAAATACATCAGCATGTGTTTTGTCTAGTGTACTACTACTACACTAACAGCCACTGACTGAACATGAGGACCTCTCTCTCACACACACACCCTCCAGTACTCATTCATTCCAACTGTCCATATCGCTCCATATCGGCCTAGGAACACACACACATACATATGCACATACGTCGATGCACGGGAGGATGCAGTAACCATAGCAACCTGCTGCTGCTTACCTGCTCTTGTATGAGCTGAAACAGAGAGCTTCTATCCATATACTGGGCCCTGGTGCGCACACAGCCACAAAAAGAAGGACATAGGGGGATATGGCACGCAGAGACACGTACACACACACACGCCAGCGGTCCGTCCGTCCGTCTGCGCGGCACGCCTCCCCGACGGGGAGAGAGACCCCTCGCACGCGCGCCAGGAAAGGTCAGTGGGGTATCCGCAGGACGTCCTCTGGTGAGGGAACACAGCCGAGCTGTCAGTCCTGTGTCCACCTGATTCCAGCTGGGTTCAAATCCAAAGTCCCACTCGCCGTCCACAACCCACTGACCCTTGGGGCACTCTCGCACCCGCTTCCATCCACCTCAAAATCACCCTTAGCTTGCAGCCGGTCCAGTTTTCTCTCACTTTCCTTCCTGGACCCAGCAGTCCCTCTCCGCTCGCCCCGTCTTGTTGTGCTCGTGTCGCCTTTACCTCTGTAAACCTCTCCCTCGCTCTCTCTTCTGTCCTCCACAAAGACTGTACTACCTGAATACCAATGAAGGAGGGGAAGGAGGCGGCGGTCCGCGGCCAATCGGAGGCGAGGGGGGCGTGTCCAAAGAGCTGCAGCTCTCCATCTACCCTGCAGGAGTCTTAAAGAGAGACTAAACACACAAACACACACTCACTGCAGTGCACACACACACATACACACACACACACACGGCACGCAGGCGCACTTGGGTTTCCTAACTCAGACATTAATCACACGCAGCGGATACTACGGACCCTAAAACACAATCTCAGGGTGTTTAATCAATGCTTGTTCCTGGAGTATGCCGGTGATCATGTATATACTGGAACTTGACTTCATTAATGAAGACATTTGGCTTGATTGTGGTCTCTGAGGACCTTTTAACTGTAGTACAAAATTATTGTTCACAATATAAAAGCAATATTTCTGAAAGCCCTAGGGGTCCTTACATTATAAAAGTGGGATTTTTACAACAACAAAAAAACTAGGATGGCAAATAGGGTGGATGTGGTGTGGTAAGGAGGTACTGACCCCTTGTGTGAATATGCTGCTCTTCTTTTAGGTATCTGGGTCATGATTTTAGCACAAGTTAGCTTAGGATTGACTCAACCTGAACTAGGAAGCACCTAAACTGGTAAAATAAATAATTACTTTTCATTTTACATCATGACTGTGTGTGTTAGCATACTGTTAAAATAAAAGCAAAACTAAACATCTCAACAGATTTTCACCCGAGGCTAAACAGGCTGTGCAGATTTTCTCACTCACGACTGTATGACAATACGCTCTAATTGTTGTTGATTTTAAAGCTCACACTGATTTTGATTTGAGATACCATTAAATCTCATAAAACATCAAAAAAGTCTTAATTTATAGTGCTTTTAGTGCTGTCGTTTTTGTTTGCGTGTGTACTGTGTACATTTATTATGTATATTTAAATCAACACAAATGTATACGTAATATATTATATTAATATATATAAATTAAATTATATTAATAAAAATATATGTAAATTCTTTAAAAAAGTTTACTTATATTTCTATGTATAATAACCTCATTATCTTATTACAATATAGTTATCATATTTTTATAATTATTATAGTATAACCATTATGTATTTATCATACATTTTTTGACAATATAACATTATTTATATTGTCCGAAATATTTCCAGATATTTGAAATATTTTGCTTTTATATGTAACTATTAAAGTGTGACTTAAAAATATTCCTAATTGAAATATGTATTTATTTTTACTGTATGTGTTTATGTGGCACAAACAGAACAGGTGCATGCATTGCGCAGAGTTGGGGTTTGTAGAAATCTCTAACCCTAATTTTGAGCAATGCTGTGACGCAAGCCTTCACAAACACCACTAACAATCATGACAGATTTTAACCTGGAGCTAAACGCACTGTGCAGCTTTTCTTCTTAGACACAAATGCTTATGATAACATGCTCTAATTGGTGGGGATTTTACAGTTCTCACAGACATAAAACAAAATCACGTGGGTTCACCATTTCTTATTCTCAACGTTAAACCAGAATTTCCCTTATACTCCAGCCACGGTTATTTCTGTGAATGCATCTGCTGTGCTGATTATTTCCATCTACACTGTCCCCATCAAGACTCATGACTGACACTTAATCAACTGAAGTGTGAATCCTCAGATAGATATTCATTCTTTCAGATACTTGTGTGTAAATATACACAAGACAACATTGATCAATAAGCAGAAAACCTCACAAAATCTTTTTTTCTCTCTCCCCAGTATCAATCAATATTAATATTCTGTTATGAGGGTTGCAATCAGGTGCGGAATCTCTGTATATCAGCAAAACAGCCATGTGTCACTTTAATAATGTGTTTGTGTGCATATTTATTCATTGCGGATTTGAAAGCATAAAAACACGTTTATAATATTATTTACAAAGAATAGTCTCGTTGTGTTGCAGTGCAGTGCTGCTCTCTGCTGGTGAAATATATGTACAGCATCCTCTATACACACGTCGTGACGCAAAGACTTTTATTCCACACCTGCATGCACGCATTACTTTCATCTGACACACAAATACTATATTGATCAAATCGAACTTTTTCTTTTAATATTAGGCTTAAAGGTACAGTGCACCAAAAAATGAAAATCTGCTGAAAATGGACTCACGCCAGAAGTAAATTAGTTTATTTAAAGTAATGTTTTAAGTTGTGATGGTTCTCACAAAGACACAGCTTTAGGCTTCACAAGACATTCACTCATCAGCTGTTTGGACTCTCGTTCTGACGGCACCCACTCACTGCAGAGCATCTAAGCAAGTGATGCTAAATTTAGCGCATTTTCCTTTTGGGTGAGCTATTCCTTCAACAAATATGTGATGATATGCTTTTGCACATTTTGTGCAACTTGAATAGCATATGATGCAAATGAGAAAGCACACAACAATATGCATTAATCAAAAACATGTTTATAACTAAAGCTTTGATACAGCATGCATAACACATACCGTACTTAACAGGCAGCGCACTTATGAGGGATTCTGCAATATTAGTACTGTAGACAGAAAAAGAAAAAGTTCCTGCATATTAAATAAGCAAAATGCAATAATTTATAAGACTTTATGAGGTGGCGAGGAACTATAGTATATAGTGCTCAGTACACTTGATTAATACATGATTAATAAGTTAGCCTACTAATGAAAATATTAGTGTATATAAAAAGATTAGTGCATGTATAAAAACGTATATTTTAGAACGTATAATATAGACTATGTGCGGTAGATGCTGTTCTCTACATCACGCACAAATAATATGCTATTTTGTTTATCACATCTCTGCTGACGCCTTAAAAAATGAGTTAGTAATTTTAGTTAGAGATACAAATGAACAAAAAAATATATTATGAACATATGTAACTTTCTGGAAATCTACTTCTGCGAAATTAATGCATTGCATTGTGCCCACAAACTAATTTCTATAGTGTTGAAAAATACTTCAGCACACCACACTCTCAGCAGAAAGATACAGAAGCGGTCACTGAGGTGGCTTTTTATCTCTAAATGTGCATTTTAGTACCTTAAAGGTGCATGCTAACAACTAAAGTGTGCATATTACATAGATGGTACATATTAGTATTATAGTGCATGATTGGAAGTGAAATATAGCTATGCATCTTATTAACATGGACTGAGGGATGTAAGGTGCCGCTTTCAGACAACTTACACTACGTCATAAAGACATGTATCATATACAGGCGTGCACACACACACACACACACACACACACACGGTCATCACAGAGAGATGTGCACTGTGCTCCATACTACTATATGTTAACATTTTGTTCAAATCTTCCTCAAAAGTCGCCCTCACAACAATCTTCAAGAGCCCACAACCGTCTAGAGGAAATGATTAATTGATGTTGTTAAATTAACAAGAATGAGCTTCCTGAGAGAAAACTCTAGTTAAAATGTCACGCGCTCAATCTCCAACTTGAGCCCTAACTTGAGTAAAAAAAGGTTACTAATCTGCTTTATCAGCTTGGGTTTAATTACAAATATCCAGTAGGCTAATTAAAAGTTCTGTGAAGGGGGCTTGCAGTAGATGTGAAGAGAAAACCCTTAAAGTGGAGAGATCCAAAATGGCGCTCTGACTGAAACACCATCAAGCCTGAAAATGTGAATAACAGAACAAGCGGGAGCGATGGACATAAAGCTGTGCATCAGCCCGATAGCAGGCCGAACTAAATTGGTGACTTTATAAGTGAACAGCGCAAAAAATGAGGGGAAATAACCCGACGGGATACGCGTTTCTCTGCCAGCCGAGAGATAACAAAAGAATGCGCCAGCGTTTAAAGCATCAGCCCAGTTTGACCAGTATTCATATATCTAACGGATCCATAACGCGCAAACCATCGGGAATGTGCACAGCTATCGATATGGTGGACCTGGCCACGGTACCGGTCGGTAAAGCTGGTTTTTGGGTCGTTGGCAACTTTCCTAACAGCCGAGCTCTTCTCTCAGATCCCTCAGCATAGGAGCTGCTGCTTTACGATACTATAACGTTTTACTCGTTTAGATCTATAGCTCATACATTACCCCAACACCTCTTGAAAAGTGTGAATATAAGCCGCAATATGAGGGCCACTTTATTCGGCGCACATTTAATTTATAGAAGGTTTAACAATAAATAATCGGAGAAACGTCACGCGGACTCGGTGGCCGGACTGTGTTAGTTCGTCAACTACTTCAGCTTATTAAAAACGAAAACGACGTTTTATATGAATCAAACCCGTCCTGTCCTCGAGTGTGTTGATGGGGCTTTCATAAACAGTCGGTGTTTTCCCGCTCGGTTTTGTCGTTTTGGGCAAATTTTGGGCGAATTCTGCAAAATGCATCACCGCGGTTGTCGGTTTGGGCTGATTTTCGGGGAAAAAAAGTTCATGGCGCGGTGAATCTGGGATTAAACGACACACGCACGCGAAGCCCAAAGCCTCCCCTCTCGGACCGTGGCGTCGGGAGGGTCGCTAGCGAACGAGCCCGGCTGAATTCGGCCTCAGTTCGAGGAGGAAGAAACACAAACCAGCCCGCGCAGATTTCATGGAAGCCCGCTTGATCAGCTGCTGGCAGTTGGTGTTCTCAATCACGTCCGCGCGGAGGCTTCATAGATAGTACAGGCGCACTTCGGCGAATAATATACACACTTTCGGAGGCGCTCGGTGCGGGTTATTTAAATAAATATTTTAAGTGGGACCCGAACAAAGACGAAGGTGAGACGTGGTTGTAATTTAATGAGCTAGTACACATTTTCAAGCGGTTAGAGAATTTCTTCTCGGCGCTCGGGGAGTTTTTGACAGTTGGCTTCTGTTTTGTTTGAAATCCTCCAGGACCGACTATGGCTGAGACGGCAGCTGCTCCCGCGTCCAAGCCCAAGAAGACGAAAACCTCCAAAAAAGCGATGTCGCATCCTAAATACTCAGAGATGATCAAAGCGGCCATCGCAGCCGACCGGAGCCGCGGAGGAGCGTCGCGTCAGTCCATCCAGAAGTACGTGAAGAACCACTACAAGGTTGGAGACAACGCCGACTCACAGATCAAACTCGCCCTGAAGCGACTGGTGGCCAGCGGGCTCCTGCGCCACACCAAGGGCATCGGAGCCTCGGGCTCCTTCAAGCTGGCCAAAGCCGAGGACGCCAAGCCAGAGAAACCCAAACCAGCCCCCGTGAGAGTCAAGAAGCCGGCTAAAGCCGCTGCCAAACCCAAAAAAGCCCCCAAGCCCAAGAAAGTGGCGAAATCACCTAAGAAAACTAAGAAAGTCGCCGAGAAGAAAGTGAAGAAGGCAGCGGAGAAGAAGAAATCGCCCGTCAAAGCCAAGAAAGTTGTGAAGAAGGCGAAGGTGGCCAAACCTGCCAAGGCGAGCAAAGCCAAGAAGGTGAAAACGGCGAAACCCAAACCCAAAACAGCGGCCAGGAAAACGGGCAAAAAGAAGTAAATACAAACCAACTGGACTGATTCAGTGTAAATACACTTTTGGAAGCAAATGTTTTTGGTATATTGTTATTTTTGTAAGGTCTTTGTGCGCGGACTTCAACCCCACGTTTTTACAAGAAACTTTTTGTTTGTTTGTGATTCTATAAAGAAGATCCCAGACACCGAAATGGCTAAACTGTTATTTATTTTAAAGATTTTTTTTCCCCTTTATAACCTGAGCTTTATTGCACACTATTATTATCATTCAGACATACTAATTAATTTGCCAATTAGATATGTCGCTAGAAGATATATTCCTACTGAAGGTCATTCGAGGACTGTGAAGAACAATAATAAAGTGTCATTGTATGAGCGGTGCCCTGTATGATGACGATGTACAGAATCGACTTGTGACGTGGACTGTTGTAGTCTAGTTCCATTGCTGTCCATATGATATTATTCGCATTACTGTGCATCAATAAACTTTTCTCATTGCAAACAGCACTTTGTCTAGTGTTTTACTGCAGCACCATGGAGAGCACAGATAGTTAATGTGAGTTTGAACGGGTGCCATGGCAGTGGTCTTCAGGGAGCGCGCTCCAGCAGAGAGCAAAAGGTGAAGCGCATCTATGGTTTTGACTCGCTTCTGCCGCGCGGTGTTTGATCTGAGAACTGCAGCTCTCGGGTGTGATGCTGGGGTAGATGCACAGGCTTAGTTCAGATGACGTATCAAGCATTGTGACGTCGAAAAAAAAATCTAAATGAAAGCAATTACAAAAAAATATATATATGACTCATACATTTGGTGTCACGTCAACTCTGTTACCTAGGTAGACTTACAACGGAGACAATAGTGTAACAGAATTGACATTTGTATGATTTTTTTATTTTCCAAAACTTGCTGGCATAAATGCTAAGAAAACATGACACTTATGAAACCATGATTAAATAATAATAACCCAATGTGAGATCAGTAACACTATTGTAACAGATTTGACGTTTTAAAAATAACTCTTGGTGTAAGAAGTTTTTACAGAGAGAGCAGATTCTTTTCAGTGCTTCAGATCTTATCAGTGAGTGAATGTGACATCATTTCCTGTAAATTAGACAATTCTGAGAGATAATTCCATCAATTTAAAAGAAAAATCTGGTGATGTATCAGAGTTTACATAATATATGGGGACACACTTTTTTTAAGAATATAATTTAGTGTTGTAGAATTAATTAAATAACTGTTTGAGGCTTTAATAAATAAAATGAATAAATTGTTGCTAAAAGAAAAGTACTATAAAATATTTTGATTAAACATTAATACGTGATCACAAAAAACTAACTATTCATGATTTTTAGCTATTTAAGACACTTTTAAAATAAATTATTATATTGTTTTTCATCTTGTAATTCATAAAGCACAATAATAAATAAGTTAAAATAACATAAAAATATAACCATTAAAAAAAAAGACTTTTTTGTGGGGACACCAAATGTACCTGCAATTATGGAATCACACACACATATATATATAATATATATATATATATATAAAACATTTTCATTTTTTATTTAAGACTTAATTTTAGTTGAAATATGGAGTCTTTACAACATTGGTCTTAAACTCCATTCCTGGAGGGCCACAGCTCTGCAGTTTAACTCCAAACCTAACACACCGGTTCCAGCTAATCAAGGTCTTCAAACAGGTGTGATTTGGAGCTAAACTTTGCACAGCTGTGGCCCTCCAGGATCTGAGTTTGAGACCACCACTTTATAACTTGGCATAAGTTGGAAATGCTACAGATCCTTTTTAATAATCTAGGCTCCAAACTGAAATAAAATGAATTGTAGGCTACCAAAAGGCTATGACCATTTAAGCAAAAAAAAAAAAAAAAAATGAACAATGAAATGACATGTTATAGCATCTAAAATGCACATTTAGTGTTTAATAGCCTGAGACGTCATCAAAAGTCAGATTTTTTTCCAACTGACCCTGGAAATAATTAGAGACAAACATTATGAAATATTTCAGATTTCTGTCTTTAATCAAAGGCAAATAAATTACTCTACAAATTTCGACTGGTAGAGTATTGTATATTGTAAATATGTTTTAAATCATGATGAATGCAAGCAGACTTTTGGAACCTGTACACAATGTTTTATCTTTCACGCTGAAAACAAGTACCTACATTATTTGTCAACTATCTAAAACTCACCTCAAGCATCTCCGATCTGCTTTATGTATATTGCATAACGCTCCTGAAACGTGATGCTGTATCCAGTCAGAACAGTAATGAGATACGGGCTCACTGATACAAGGCGGCCTGCTGCAAACCTCCAGGACCTCTCTGACTCATTCATGCATTAAAACTCATTCTATGTTACAGCAGTATATGAATTGGCTTAATAACAGAATCTGATCTATCTACCCAACAGATGATGAGCCAATCAGCTGCTTGGGCTGAATCATGTGATCAAGCGAATCGCACAGCATTTTCAGCATGCTGCTATCATAGAGTACAGTAAACAAAATCACCAGAAAAAAAGCTAGTTTATTACAAAATATTTCAATTAGAATATACCGGCTTCATACCAAGCATCTCATTTGATGTTGAAGTTGGAAGACCACAGCTGATGAGAAACGAGCCTCAGGGCAAGTTAATACTGGGGATTAATACTGAACAAATATCGGAAATGTGAAAATTAAAACTAAAAAATCAGGAACTTCTTTTTAAAGGAAAATTTGTACATGCAAATTCACTCGAATGAGCAAGCTTTTTTTTAGGCTGAAATAAAAGGTAACAGGGTAACAATGTGTTTAAGATAAATCCAGTTTGGATAATTTTATAAATACAGTCAGCCAGGTCATTCTTTACTGTCCATCCTGACCATTTCAGTCCATTATAACGGTTGAAGTAACTGGTTATTTGGTTTTTGTAACTACGAGAGCATCAGAGTGATTAATCTTCCTAAAATAGCATTTAAAATAAACTTTCTAACACCATTCATCCCGACTGCAATTTTAAACATCATCAGAAATCATTCATCCCTACAATCAGTACAGACAAAGAAAAAAGCAGGATTTCGCAAGCTTCGGTCCAGTTCAACTACTCTCAAAATAATCAATGGGTTTTGCCTCGGCTGTCTTAAAAAAAAAAAAAAAGAAAAGAAAAACATACATTTGTCAGCCATGGTCCATACATTCTGAGGAATATGAAATGAAAATGAATGAGGATTTATGCTTGAAGATGCACTTAAATGCGTGAGAAAATCTGTGAATTCAGAGCCAAAACGACCATTCCCTCCAAACTTTCTTAGCATTTAACTAAAATTTAAAGGAACAGTTCACTCAAATGAAATGTACTTATCCTCAGGCCATACAAGAAACGCATGTTTCTTTATCAGAGCAGATTTGGAGACATGTAGCATTGCATCACTTTCTTAGCAATGGATGCTTTGGAGTGAATGGGTGCCATCAGAATAAGCTGATAAAAACATCACAATAATCAACAATTAATGCATGCTTGTATATTTGTAATGAATCAATCATTAGTAGCCTTTTGTGTGTGCGGATAGACTTTTTCACTGGGGGAAGTGTTATATTATGGATTTGTATTTTTTTTTTGGTCCAGAAATGATGTTTTATCAGCATCATTCTGATGGCACCCATTCACCGCAGAGCACTTTTGAACAAGCGATGCTAATTTTTGCATACGTCTTGGACAGCCTGAACTATTCCCATAACTTGTATTTAACCCACAACTTTCTTTAGTTTCTAAAACATTTTGACAGAGTGAATGCTAAATCACATTTAAGTGCATTTCCTGTCCTGGCGGAGGTTAAAACTGAATAACCGACCCCGGCATTGAAAACACTCTTCAGAATACAAATCCACATGGAATAGATTTATGATCCACACTGATTTCCCAAGCTATTAAATACATGACAAACTCTGTACAATTCAAAACGTAACTTTTAAATCACTTCTTGATATCGTTCCCCTCGGTCAAACAGTGAGAGGGGGAACGTTTTGTAATAAAAGCAAAGCGTGTGTGCAATACTTTAGTCCAGCTGAGAAGAAACAAACAAATCTGCTTAATCGTTTTGTTGCCGCTGTAACTAGTAGAGCTTCACGCCCTTGTTAAGCCACAGTGACTCAGTAAGGCCAAGACAGAGCGCAGGAAACCGGGGAGTGCGTGTTTATCTGAACGTGAGTGTCTGCATCATTTGTGTCGGCTAAAGGCTCTGTACACAGCGAAGCCCAGCATGGCAGCTATTGTGGCGCCCAGAGTCACACGCAGCCAGAAAGACGTGCTGCTCATGTCTGATCCGTTCAGGTGCCTGCAGACAGGAAGTGACATAGATAGAGAGAGATTTCAATACACTCAGTATTTCTGGAGCCCTTGGTGACACATATCCAGCCATGCAAGCTTATTTTAGTCTGGCATCTGCAAGTCGACAGGCAACATTTGTCATTTTTATTTAT
>JAUYWG010000064.1:16211632-16224418 GCA_034779775.1 Enteromius afrohamiltoni | reverse complement strand
TGAAACAGGAGTGTACAAATGCCAGGGTCAGAAATTAACAGTGGCTTTAGGTAAAAATGGCACTTAAATTTAAACTTGTTTAAACTGGTTTGTATTTACCCGTGTCTGGATTCCAGACCATATTGTTACGCCCATTACCATTATAGCCAATCACAGCCTTGAGACTCAGCCCCGCCTGTCCTGAGGGCGGAGCTACCATGGTCTAAATACAAAATAAAAAAAGAGACACATTATGCAAAAGTGTTTTAAATACTTTAAATATTCATGAAACACAATTCACTTTGAGATGAACATATTAAAAATATATACCTGGTCTAACACAGGAGTCTTAAAACGTGGAGTGAAGTGTTTGTAACAGTCTGGACGGACTGCTGTGTGACTGTCTTGTGTATTCTCCGTCCTTGATTGGCTAGCTGGGAGTGTGGGCGTGTCCTCGTTCTTCACCCACTCTGTCACTCTGAGGAAGGAGGCGTGTTTGGGAGGAGGGGAGTGGGTGTGGCCTGTCGCAGGACTAAGCCGTAGTTCAGCGGTGGAATCGCACAGGAAACCTGTAGAAGTAAAGCATTTGGGATGTCAGAGTGCCTCTTTAATGAAGACAGACGCTCATGAACGCACACCTTCACTGTCCTTCTGGAAACTGGGCTGAAACAATGCTTTTCGTGGACTCTCATTGGACAGCTCGGCTCCATTTAGCTCCGCCCAACTGTGAGCTGAACAAAAGGAACTAATTACTAGTTGTCATACTTTTAACCAACCCTCAATATATAAATATAAACACCATCAATCGCATCATTTAAAATAACAGTTTTTGTTTACTGTGTATTTTTATTATGTATATATAAACACACACAAACAGTATCTATTTTGACAATATTTACATATGTACATTTATATATTTAAATGCGATTAATCATTTGAAAGCACTTATACACACACAGTTTAGTTTTAGTTTTTTAAGTTTAGACTTTTTTTAATCTAATCATTTAAAAGCAGTACAATGAATGTTACCTTAAAAAATAAAATAAAAAAAAGATTTATTTTTTAGTGAAAAAATTAATATTTTCCATTTGAATAATGCTCATTAAAATTTGAAGATCATAAAATACACATAATTTTCTCAAAGAAACATTTTACTCAGGGGCGTTTGATTTTTGTTTGATTAGTGAGACTGACTTAAGCATTCCTTAAACAAAAGACAAAATTCCTATTTATCTTAACATACCTGATTTATGAGGGGAGACTTTTACATCTGGAGACCTGGTAGGAATAAAGAAAGTTTAGCAAATAAAAAATAAATAAATAAAATAAACAAATATTAATCTTAGTTACTTCTAACAATTACCTAGAGGAGATCAAAACAATACAATCATGGAAAACATAACAGAGGCCTTACTTGCAGCGCTCCTGTGGAGGTGCCAGGAAGTCCCAGATGAAAAGGGCGTCACCTACAGTGACTACACACATCTGATCAGGTGTGAACCTCACCTGCCTGATGGGCTCGGAGTGACCAATGAACACCTGGAAAGGAAACAGATACATCCGTTCACCATCTGAACGTCATCAAATCCAGCATTTAAGCAAACATACCTGTGAATTAATGTCCAGGTGCATGTCATAGTCCCACACTTTCAGAGAGTTCTGACCAGTCGTCAACAAATAGCGGCCATCTTCACTGACCGCCAGAGACACACAGTGATGCTTATGCACCTCAGAAACCTGTAAGTACACAAATATTGATTCTGGAATCTGAAATGTAATGTTCTCAGTTTGCCCTTCAGTCTTTTACCTGTCTGAGCAGTTGTCCTGTATGTGTGTCAATCCAGAGGATCTTATTTGCGGATGTTGTGACGAGCAGGTGTGACCGTGAAGAGGGTGAGAAACACACATTCAGGGCCGAGTCCAGCGTTGCGCTCTCAACATCCAGAATGCTCACATCAACCCGGAGTAACTGACACACACAAATAAACACTGTTTAGAACACGCAGGGTGTCATTATTTGTTTTGACAACTAAAACAAACTATTACAAATCATTTCTATATTAGAAAAATGTATTACAAATAATTCATAATCTAAAAATGTGAATAAAGCTGAAATGAAATACAAACACACACAACAAAATAAAAATATTACTTGAAAAAATTAACAATTGTGCCTTGGCAACTAATGGAAATAAAGTTTATTTATGGTAAATAAAGACAAATAATAAAAACAAAAATAAAGGTACTGATATATTTAAAAGTATATTTATATAGGTCAATATATACATTTAATATACTAACAGACTTTAATAAAAATGACAATAGCAAAATGATTAAAGCTTAAACTAAAGTGAAAATGCCTTGGAAAGTAAAAACTGAAAAATGCTAATAAATAATGAAATAAAATAAAATCAGAAAATATTAAAAGAAAACTGAAAATACTAAAAAAGCTTTTTCTAAATATTAATAATAAAATACAAACACTGGTCATAAATCATTTCATTCAATTAATCACATTTTCAATAATAAATTAGAAAAATAAATTTAGCTTGAACTAAATTTACTTAAAAAATTTTTTTAAGAAACCCCCCCCCCTGAAAATTAATTTTTCTTTTTTATAGTAAAGTGGTAACAAAACATTTTTATGTACCTCATTAAGTGACTGCGCCTCCATGATCGTGACAATGTATTCGGTCGGGCCGACTATCGCTAGACAGCGGCTGTCAGAGCTCACTGCCAAAGTATCTGGGCCACGATTCACACTCCATGCAACCACATTACCTTAGAGAAAATAAACTAGAAGTCAGAAGGCTGCATCTACTCGCTTCTTCCGAAAAGCTTTTCTACCAATTCGTTCATCTGAATGTGCAGTGAAGAGGAACTGACATCAAATATCGGAGTTATATTGTGCTGCAAGAGCGCCCGTTTACTCACTCAGAACACGAACCACATGATGGTCATGTTGAGAAGAGTTATAAAGTACCAAGTATCCAAGAGCACCAGCACTAAACAGACACTGACCATCAGGAGAATAGATCACACACTCAACTGATCCACAGTGCTGCCTGCAATCACACACACACACACACACACACTAATCAATATATATATGACATAAACAATGTATGTGTATTTTATGCTGTTAAAATAATATTATTCAAAAGTCTCTTCTGCATGTATTTTTGATGGTTTGTGAGAGTGTGTACGTACCTGTGCTGGGCAATTAGGCTTGATGTTTGGATATCAAACACTCTGACAGTTCCAGAGCTCGAGCCACAGGCGAAGAGAGGCATGCTGGGATGGAACGCAACTGAACAGGGATTTTCATCGTCATCAGAAACAAAATCATAGAGCTACAAGACAAATAAGAGATTGCTTTAATGTAACATCAGTCCATGTAAAAGCATACATCTGTGCGTGCACGAAAACATTCCCTTAACTGACCTGCTGCATGGTGTCCATGTCCCACACCCGTACAGTACCGTCACTGGACACTGTGGTAACCCTCCGTCTAACGCCGTCCACACTGAAGCCCAAAACACTCGCTGTGTGTGACCTCATGAGTGTACGGTAACCACGGCTGCTGACATCCAGATACCCAAGATTCCCTGTGGTTGTGGCACCCAGAACTCTCAAGCCATCCGAGGACACACACACCAAACTGACAGGTCCCTCGTGCTCTACAAACACACCAAAAGCTTGGTGAATCATGCAGTTGGTTTTAAGCAAGATAATTAGTTGTGAGAGTGTTTGGCAGGAGTGTACCGACCCGCTTCTAAGAAAACAGATGAGAAGTCAAGAGGCCACAGACGCATGAATCCATCCTCTGAACCAGTCACGCAAAACTCATCACACACACTGATGCTGTTCACTGCAATACCAGCACCTGAAAACGCATTTATAATACTGTCAATAATAAATAACTATGTGTGTATTGTGTATGTTCATTATGTATAAATAAAAAAAAACACACGGACGTATTTAAGATGTATATATATATATATACACACACACACACAATTTATATGAATGAATATGAATATATACACATAAATGTTTTTAAAAAATATGCTTTATGCGTGTGTTTTATATTTTATGTAAAATAAAACTTACATTTTAGATACGATTAATGGTGATTAATCGTAATATTTAACAGCACTATGATAAAGACAATATATTTATTGTTAAATTATATATTTAAATTATTTTTTAAATTGTAACAAATTTTTTTTTTTTTTTTTAATTTTTGTAAAAAAAAAATTAAAATTTTTTTAAACAAAAAAAAAAACATGAAAGTGCTGTTTAGAAGCTAATATTTTATATCAACAATTATTGTCAGCATGCAAATTACATCTTAATTTAGATTTTTTTTTTTTTAATGTAAATTAATTTATACTTCGCTGCAGTCTTCCACTGGCTTAGGTGTGTTTAGTAGCTGATACATGTAATAATAAAAAAATAATTTAAAAAGAAAATGTAAATTATGAATTCCACCATGCCAATAAAATGTTTATTTTTAATTGAATAAAAAAAATTGCACTTCAATTTTTATACTTTATTTTATTTTACTTTATTCATACCTTTGCAGAAAAACAGAAAGAATTGACGATTTGGATAGAAATGGAATCAAATCTAATGATTATTATTATTATAACAATTGGTGCTTCTCACCTGTGCTAAAGGTCTGTTTCTCTCTTTGGTAGGCGTGGGTCTCCTGAGCTGGGAGGAGCCTCCTGATGTTTTTTATCGCCACGGCAACATAATCGATCTCCAGGACGTGACCACTCCTACTGCTGACGAACCTGCTCCAATCACAAAACACCTCGGGATGAGTTAAACATCATATAAATAATTTACAGTCATTTAAGTGAACAGAGTAGAGTTTATGTCTGATAATTGGCCATCATGCCATATGTTACTCACAGCGTGCGCTCATCCACTGGACGGTCCTGAGCGTGTCCCTGCTCGAAGGCGAGGTCAGTAAACTCTAAATTGTGATACTGTCCCAGATTCACCGGACAAGAGCGTAGAGAACCGCCACGTACACGCCACAAACGTATGTTACCTAATCCACACGACACCATACTGCACACACAAACACATATTGACTTATAATCTGTGATAATGAATGATTATGGATTATACTGACCATGACACATGATAATATAATTATGCATGCATACCGTGTTTCATCAAAGAACGCTATCTTCATTGCCCGGATGTCCACATCTGTATGAGCTTTAGCCAAGACTGGAAGCACACTTCCTTCCGCCACGCGCCTAGTGTTCCAAAGGACCACCGTCTAAACGAGCAAATCAAAAAGTAGCACAAACATGCATCATATTTTTTAATAAGTACAGTTACTCACACTCACAGTTTTGTTATGGCTGTCTTTCCCTACGCCACACAGCACTCCTCCGCTCTGAGAGAAACTGAAACAACAAAAACATCAGCTTGAGAAAGCCAGCCGGCATTGCACACACAGTGACAGATCTGCCGTGTAAGTGCGCTTGCTGTACCTGAGCAGATTCAGAGCGTGTGTGTGTGTAGGAATGATGGTCTGACACACTCCTCCGCCGTAGCTCCAGAGACGAATCAGACTGTTTGCGCCCGTCTGAGCCGACGCCAACAACGTAGAGCTGGTATTTAACGCCAGAGCGGAGACCTAACATACAACAGGAAAGCATCAACACAAAAATCACGTCAGCTAAGGTAACTGTAACTTAAAATGGTGATAATTGTTATTTTAGAAACTATGTTGATTTGGATGAACCATGTTATCTGATTACAGACTAAAACACAGCACACGTTAATTAAACTCTATACTAACCACTATACACTATACTGACAAGCTGCTATATTGTTTGATAGAATATTTACAATAACAATAAAAATATTTCAAGAATAGTAAATAAAATAACAATGCCTTAACCAATAAATATGATTTATTTATATATAATTATTATCATGCTATTATCATTATTACCAAATAAAATCTATTTGATATTGTAACAGCATTTTAAAAGCAATAGACCACTCTGAAAGCAGTGGGTTACAGTGACCACCACTAAAAATAGTATTTATGTCTGCGTTTGTTTATATAAAAAAAGACCTTATCCGTGTGTCCAATGAAGAATCTCTGTTGTCCGGAGGAAACAGTCATGCTGACGATAACGGCGTGACAGGGATACACGACATCTTCTCCATCCGAACTCCACACAGCCTGAGAGACAACAAAACAGACGTAAAAAGTAATTAAAATCAAATATTACATTCTATAATCAATGTCGATTTCCCTGATGTTTTGTGTTTGTTGGTGCGTTACTCACACATCTCATTGTAGCTCCACCGAAGCCAATGATTCTGTTCAGCTTCAGAATGGGGTCAGGATACAACTTCTGAAATATAAACAGAGACCCTACAAATGACCACAGCAAAGCCTAGTTGTAGATATAAACACAGCTTCATCATTTGAACGTTGCCTTAATGTGAATTACGCTCTGTTAGTCTGTGGTTCACCTGAGGTTTCATCACTGGTTGGTCAGAAGACAGAGAGACAGGCCGAGGAGAAGCTGCATTGATAACCTAAGAAGAAAGATTTAGATCGATTCCTCCAAATTCTTTATGCTTTTTGTTAGGATTTCAACTGAAGAAGCTGTTCTTGTATCTACTTACTGTGATTTCCTCCTCACTGTCAGTCTGAGCGTAGACGTCATCCTCGCAGTGAGCGTAGACATGTACTCCAGCATCATCAGCGCGCACTATCGTGACCTGTTCGTGCGCCTGCGATCTCTCTGAGCCTCCAGAGTGTGTACAATTCAACTCCGGCAGGAGCTTTGTCTGGCTTGCTGAACGTTTCTTAGTGCGCTACACAGAGAGAAAAGAAGCCATTAGGGCTTTTAAACGTCAACATTAGTTGCACGGGAATGAAGGTGAATCGAAGTTCACATAAACACTCACTCGTGCAGGTTTAGGGGTGGTGATCTGCTTGATGAGGGAGACTCGGTCTTGTACAGGTTTACTGATCTTCACAGCAAGACTCTCTTCTCTTTGAGGACTTTTCTCGGCTGAGACTGTGGGGAGCACACATGGCTTCATCACATGAACTGCACACTGTCGGCGTATAGTGTATGTTAACGTGCCCAAAACTCACTTTTAGTTTCACTGTTGGATCCTTTTTGTATAGAATCAAATGGTAACTTTGTTCCATCTGAGGGAAACCTGTCAAGTTACACACAACAGGTTTTATGTCTGCAATAAACATCCTGAACAATGATATAACATAGTTATAGTGTTTGTAAAAATGTGTATTCTTAGTTCTCCACAACAGGTTGCGCTCACCTAATGAAATCATATAAGTCGTGCCATCTCTGGCCTTTCGGTACAGGAAAACACATTTCTCTGGGCATCGGTGCAGTGCCATCTGGCAACATCACACCAGACTGCCTGAACTCAGAGAATGACAGGCCTGCAAAAAATTATTGTGTAGTAGTAATAATAATAATAACTAGATTGTACATTTCCTGAAGAAAATGTGAGTGGAGCTTGCCGTGGCAAAACTCGGCCCTCGGTTGCTATGGAGTTGCTATGCGATTGCTATTATGTGACTATGAAGGTCATCCAAGGTGGTTGCTAGTGTATCTAGGGTGGTTGCTAGGGCGGATGCCAAGGTACCCAGGGTGGTTGCTAAGGTGTTGCTAAGGCGTTGCTAGGTCATCCAAGGTGGTTGCTAGGGTGGTTGCTATGAGGTTGCTATGGTACGCAGGGTGGTTGCTAAGGTACCAAGGATGGTTGCTAAGGTGTTGCTAGGGTACCTGGGGTGGTTGCTAGGGTGTTGCTATGCTGTTGCTAGGGTACTTGGGGTGGTTGCTAAGGTACCACAGGTGGTTCATACGGTGTTCCTATGCAGTTGCTAAGTCGTTGCTATGCGGTTGCTAAGGTACCTGGGGTGGTTGCTACGGTGTTGCTATGCGCTTGCTAGGGTGGTCACTAAGGTACTTGGGGGGTTGCTAGAGTGTTTTTACTATTTGTCACAGATCATAACTATGGAGTCTTATAGAGTTTTTAGCACGTTCTGTTGATTGCCTGCAAAAAATTATTGTGTAGTAGTAATAATAAACATAATAATGAATGTCATTTATATAGCAGCTTTCCTGAGTGCAAAGACGATACACAATTAGCTAGAGAGTAAGCATCTATAACAGACACGACCACACATCAAAATAGAAATGTACCGGGGTCAAACAGCAGGTCACTGGTGATGATGTTTTTAACAGACATATTGGCACAGAGTTTGATGCTCTTTAGGTGACTGTGGGTTCTGTTGAGGTAAACCGAGAGCACGTAATGTAGATTCATTGTCAAGCACGTCCACCTCGTGCTCGGCGGCGCTGGGCCCAACAACCCTAAAATACACAAGCTATCAATCAGCAACCACAAGCACACTTTCCGCATGTGGCAAACACTAGAAGAAAGTGTTAAATACCCTGTTTAGCAGTACAGGCTGTATTCTCATACACTGAACCGTGCGCTGCTCCACACAGAAACGGGAACTGCAGCCATGTCGAAGTGGACTTGAACTCTTTGAACATGTTAGAGAATGACACGCGAATCACCTGACCCTCCTGAACAATGAACAAGACAACAAACAGGGATAAACCAAAAGAAAAATCATCACACACACACTTGGGTAGATCAATATAATTACATCAACCAGGTATACAGAGCAATGTTTATATTGTTAGTTAAAACTAAAGAAGCTAAAATCATTTATAGTCATTGAAAGAAGATTAAATAAAACAGAAATATTAGATGAACAACTATAAAAAAAGACAAAGATTTTGCTTTGGCTGACTGAAATAAGTTTAAGGTGGGGAACTAAAATGACTAAAACTAAAACCTCTACAATAAATAAAAAACTATGTAGAAATAATTATGTATACATACACACACATATATATTACTTTTTTCTGAATGATGAGAAAAGTAACAATCAGTGATAAATAAATTAAAAACGCATATGTATTTGCATATAATCATTATAACAGCCTTATTTGTATAATTACATAATTATTCACATAAAACTACATTTTTCACCTCAGCCACAATGTCTAGGTGCACAGTGAAGTGTTTGTTTGGGCTGGGTCTGAACAGAAGGTAAAGGTAGCGTCCGGTGAGACCCAGAGACTGGCTGCTAGTTTTGGGCAGAAGGATGTAGTTACTGGCCGGTATGGAGCCACGGATCCGGAACACAAAACACTTCAGGCTCTTATCCTACCAATAAACAATACAGTACAACGGGATAAATACATGAATACAAAAACTGAACGCTAAAGAGGATCCTCTGCAGCAACAACATTATATTATAACGTCATAAGAAAACAACACTCTTACCATGTATGTGGTGACGTCTCCCTCTTTGCTGACTTTCTTCCATTCTTCTATCTTCATGTGTTTGAAGATGTTCACATACGGCTGCTGCCACAGAGCTGGTGGAGAGATAGAGGCACATCAATGTATTTTAGCTGTACATGGTAAACAGAATTGTGAGGGGGGTAAGGGACTAAATTAACACACGAAAACATATAGTGCTCTGTACATTATAAAATGTAACTTATACTGTGTTCTGCTGCACTGTATAATATAATACATACATACTGGGCTGTAGTGTACTCAATCCAGATTCTTATTGTTCATTTATTGAAGTGTTTTAATATGTAATTTAATCTTACCTCTGGATGACATTTTTGTTTACTTCACAGATTTGATCCACCTGTTGACAGCTAACGGACTGTTGGTTAGCTCACAAACTACCAGGAACGAGCTTCCTTCTCCTACGAGTTCAGAAAGATTTTAGCCATCACAGCACCTCGTTTTATCGTCGTACGGAGTTTAATTTTCGGCTTTGCTCGCAGTTATGGGGGTTTTAAAGGTCTGTGGGTTTCTTGTGTTGTTGATGAATCGCTCTTCAGCTCGCGCCGCAGAGACCGCCGCGACGCGTTCGAACGGCATGACGTAAGCCCTACGTCATCGTGCCCAAAACGGTGATCTCTATATAAAGATTAGTAATCTCATTTATTTAAAAGAAAAAGGCTCTATAAAATGCCGTAAATGGCTGTATTATAAAGATTATTCCACTATAATTTCTCAAGCGTCCTTTGAAAAGGCGTTTGCAAATTGCAATGTTGTTTGTTCTTCTTGAGCTCCCGTAGCTCTTTATGGCTGCCATAGTGACGAACGCAGCAACAGACGCTTATGAAAAGTAAGATTTCCGCTATTTTATGCGTATTATCGGTCTAATGTGACCAGATCTACGATTAAAACAATATCAGTTTGTTGTAACTCGAGTACAGCATTTGTATATGAATTTTATATCGAACGATCATCATTTTTTTAATCAAACTAGCTTAACTGCTATTATCTGGTGAACCTTGCTTTGAGCATGAAGGTTTTCGTTTATTAATGCATAATTTTTTTAGAGATATTTCCTTTCAGTTAGATTTATCTTATTAAGCTGAACTGTATTGCTTTTAGTGGAATGTGTCGGTTTTCTTCTTGTTTAACAGGTGGAAGTTGTGTTTACTGAATAAAAGACAGCAATCATGTCTTTTAGAGATCTGAGAAGTAAGTGGGGGACTCTTTATATATTACAAATGTATATATAAAACATGTTTTAGGTTGTCATGAAGCATCATAGAAACGAGCAGCTGTTGTGTAAGCTTGCCAATGCATGCATGAAAAAGGTGTATGAATATTAGCAGAACACTTACAGTATGTTATGATCTGTAGATTTTACAGAGATGATGCGAGCACTCGGCTACCCTCGTCTCATCTCCATGGAGAACTTCAGATCTCCAAACTTCCCTTTAGTAGGTGAAATCCTCATCTGGCTGGTTAAGAGGTAAGATATATGAATATTTAAAATATATAAAAACATATTATGTACCTGAAATATTATGTGATGTAAAATGTTATAATATATATATGAATCGTCTCCTAGATATGAACCTCAGATGGAAATTCCCAGCGATGTGGACACAGAGTCAGACAGAGTGTTTTTCATCAAAGCTGTGGCTCAATTCATGGTAAATTATTATTAGTAATTTTCAGCGTAAACAAAGTATATGTACAAATCACTGCATGTGTTGTGTGTTTCCTAGGCGACTAAAGCTCACGTGAAGCTGAATCTCAAGCGTCTGTATCAGGCAGATGGTTACGCTGTGAAAGAGATGCTGAAAATCACCAGCATCCTCTACAATGCCATGAAAACCAAAGAGAACACCGATGGGGAGCAGAACAATGACGAAAATAGCAAGTTCAAGTTTGATCTGGGGTCGAAGGTTAGTCTCAATGACTTTTCAAGATGAGTCATTATAACCATAATTAATTATTTTGCTGTATTTTTGAATGTTTTGTGGCAGATAGCGGATTTAAAGGTGGCACGTCAGCTGGGATCTGAAATTACAGCAAAGGGAGCAGCTCTGTTTGACCTGCTGGGGCACGAAGAGGACCTGAGAGAGAGCAGGACGGCTGCTATAGCCCGACCGCTGGAGATCACTGAGACAGAGAGAGCTCTGAGAGCGGCTGTCAAAGACGTCACGGTAAAACACAGATCTTCGTTTAGGCAACCAGCAAGCACAGGTTCAGAAGATTTTTATGATTGTTTTTTTAACCTTTTTGACTAGCAATGTATTAAAATAATAATTAAGTTCCAGATATATCAGTAACTGAACGTTCTTCAGGACCATGTCATTTTATATTTGGAATAAACTTTATTTTTAGATGTTGCTTTATTGGAGTTAAATATTTAGTCATTTTTTGTTGTTTCGTAAAAGAACAGGTTTTTATTCACTTTATTTTTTTATACTTGCATTTAAAATAAAAATAAAAAATTAAATGTTAATGTTAGGGTTTTTCTCTTTCTTTTTTTCCCAGGGTCATTTGGGATTACAGGGTTTTTTTATATTTATTTTTTTTAATTACAAATAGAAATTTCTAACCTATAAAAATTTTTAGAGCTTTACAACTAGAACAATTTATATTAATAATAAAAATGGCCTTGACTTTTTAAGATTTTCTAAATTTTCATGAAATTTCCAGGTCTATAAATATGATTTCAATTTAGTTCTCGTGATTTGTATCTTTTAGCTTAATCATAACTTACCTTGAGGCTCCCCGGTTATGCTCATGCATTATAAAACTAAAAGAAGTTCTGAAAGAACTGCCTGTACTGAGAAAATTCATCCCTAAATGTTCTTGAAGGTTTGTTATGAAAGTCTCTAGAGGCCTACAAGAACTTAAAGTCACATTCTGTTTCAGGTCAGTTCTTGAAAAGTATTATTTTAGTGCATTCAGTGAGCAGCGTGCTTGAATTATTCACCAAGCGAAAGAACAGGAAGAGGTGGAGGAGCGTCTTTGAAAGATTGTATGTTATTTTGGGCTGATGGCACCTGAATGTGTTTGCTCGTCCATGTTCAGGAGAGCATCCAAATGACGAAAGATCTGCTCAACAACGTATCATCAGACGAGGCCAGTCTGGAGGCCAAAATCGAGAAGAAGAAACAGGACTTGGAGAGAAACCAGAAACGCTTACAAACTCTACAGAGCGTGCGGTGAGCTAATGTTATTAAAATACTTTACTTCATTAAAATGTCAAATTCAATTTTAATATTGTTTTTTTTTTTTTTCTGGTGCCATTTTAATAAAATTTTCTAAAATATATATATATATATATATATATATATATATATATATAATTTTATTTAGTTTTAGTTAATTTTTGTATTTCTAATCTATTATATTATTTAA
>JAUYWG010000064.1:16191716-16211532 GCA_034779775.1 Enteromius afrohamiltoni | reverse complement strand
TATATATATATATATATATATATATAAGTTTATTTAGTTTTAGTTAATTTTTGTACTTCAAATGTATTATATTATTGCATATATGTTCATGTTTATTTTGTTTATAGTTTTTTTATGGCTTTAGTTTTACTTTTGGCTATAGATGCAGAAAAAAGTTTGAAATAATGCACAGAGCATTTAGACGCTGACATCTCTGACGCTTTTTCATTATGTAGTCCAGCGTTTATGGATGAATATGAGAAGATTGAGGAGGACTTGCAGAAACAGTACCAGACATACGTGGAGAAATTTCGTAACTTGAGCTTCCTGGAGCAGCAGCTAGATGACTATCACCGAGCTGAACAAGAACGCTTCGAGGTACAATCAGTGCAGATGCATCTCAACTTCTCATCAAAACCATATCATTCACATATCTAGCTAAAAAAAAAAAAAAGACATCAAATGAAAACTATCAATTACACCCAAATTCACTTTCTGCTTCCAGGAAGCAGAGATGGCGATGAAAATGAGACAAAACAAATTAAAAGAGGAGGAGAAGAGGCTCATGAGGAGTGGAGGTTGGTCACACTCTCAAGCACACACATTTGGACAAGTTTGTCAAAGATCTCACAAGTTCTCCTCCTCTGTAGCGAGAGATGAAGACTCTGATGTGGACATACCGGAGGATGAAGGCTCTGACAGCGATATTGACATCGGACAGCAGCCCAGACCACACCACGCACAGATATCAGGTGACGGCAGAGGTTCAGCATGTAGCCCCTCACTATGGAAATGTGTACTTGATTTGTGTTTCTGATGTGTTTGGGCTGCAGGTCGAGGTGGTGCTCGATTCATTGGCAGTATGAGAGGAGGAGACAGTGAAGAGGTGAAAACACACTTTCACTCTCTATATTACCAACTAGAACAATATTTCATTATTATATATATACTATACTATTTTGAATTGGCTTTTATTATTATATTTTCATTTATAATTTTATTTAATGACTCTTTAACGCTCTACTTTTTATAAAATTTTAATTCATCAATAAATACCATCCAAGGCTGACTTTTCCAAAACACTTGTTCTGCTAAGAAGAAACCCCAGAAGATATGTGAAGTAGAGCTCCATTGTTATTCAAAGTAGAAGAAAAGGGGGGAAATACAAGGTCATATTATTCTAAAAATGTGGGGGAAAAAATCTAAGAAATTATTTTTTTATTGTATTTTTGCCGTATCGAAAACATACCGAACCGTGACCCTACTGTATCGTATCCAACCGAACTGTGATTTTTGTGAACCGTTACTCCCCTAGTATATATATAATATACACACAGTGGTGGTCAAAATGATTAAAACACCTGCTTAAAAATTATTATTAAGTTGGTTATTTCTATCTTTTGCTGTATTGTGTCAGTAGGAAATAGCAGTTTACATTTCCAAACATTCATTTTGCCATTTATTGTCATAATCCAGTCATATTTTTGCTTGCACAAGGAATCTGACAACAGCCGATGCAGATTTTTTTTTAAAGAAAGCTACCTGCAAAACTGAAAAAAAAAGGATGCTCACACACCCAAAGACGATTTATTTTGAAATGTTGCATTTTTATTTCAACCATTTATAGTTTATATTATTCAGCCAAGTTTTCATGGGTTTCCTCCCTGATCTTGTATAACTTATCTACATTCACTGTGCTTTCATTTTCTTTCCTCGCTATATATGCGGCCAGCTCTCATTTCATTCACTTCGTTTTCACTCCATCTTTCTTTTTCTTCCTCTGCACTCGTTCTTCAAGCACAAAGTAAAGGAACGAGTCCGTCTATCCGGCAGCTGCCGGAAGAAAAAGAGAAGAAAGGTGGTGTGTGTCAGTGTTATTTTAGTATTATTATGCTATTAGTGTTTTTTCTTTTGTGTGTGTGTGTGTGCCAGTTTATTTATTTTATTTTTTTGTTGTTTAGCTTTATTTTGATCTTTTTTTCAATTAGTTGCCATGGCAACATTTCTAATTCTAAATTGACATTTTTCATCCAGTTGTTATATTTTCTTTTATTTAGCTTTTTCTCCCATTATAAAAAAACACTATTTCGATAGCTTTAGCTTTAGTTAACAATAACACTGACGTGCGTGTGTCTAAATGTGAACACATGGTGGTTCTGTAATAATTTATTTTTATCATTCGTAATTTGATTGAGCCCAGTTTCCGTTACCCTCCACTGAGTGCTGAGTGTCTTCTGCTATAATTCACGACCTGCTTTACTTTGCAGTCAGAGGATAGTGAGATCGATGTAGACGATGATGATGAAGATGGTGAGGAAGACGATGAGGAAGAGGAAAACGAGGATCTGGATGAGGACAATGACAGTCTGGAGGGCTCCTCCACCAAACCTGCCCGATCAAACCGATCGCTGCACCCACAGATCCTTGAGGAGAGCGATAATGATTTTTAATGTGCCCTATAGGAATAGTACATTTAAAAATTCTAATGTTTTGATCATATATTCATCCTCAGGCCGAAATGTAGCTTATGTCACTTGGTCTGCAGTGACTGGGTGCCGTCAGAATGAGAGTCCGAACAGCTGTAATCCACTGCACTCATATTTATGCAAAAGCAATGGTTTAAAGTTAAAACACCACGATGATGGATTTGTTTCTTACAAACATGTAGTTTTATGCTTCAAAAGACATTAACTGATGGACTGGAGTAGAATGGATCACTTGTGTATTATTGTGATGTTTTTATCAGCTGTTTGGACTCTCACTCTGACGGCACCCATTCACTGCTGAGCAAGTGAAATCTCTACAAATCTGTTCTGATGTAGAAACAAACTCATCTACATCTTGGATGACCGAGTAGACTTTCAAAGTTTCAATTTTGGGTGAACTCTTCCTTTAAATAATCATGCATTTGTTTCCAAAAAATCTTAATAGACTTCAGTTCTTATGTAAATTGCTGCATCGACCTGAATTTGACCATTTCCGTGACACAGAAGCAGCGTGGATATCTGTAAATAACAAAATGTAATATATATTATATATAAATATTATGGATTTATATAAATCCATTATATATAAATATACCTTCTCAGCTGTATTCGAGTGCAATGTGCGTTAACATTCTCAGTTATTTGAATTCATCCAAATGAAATCTCAGCAAAATTGTTGCATGATGTGTTTATTACAGTAATATCTTTGTCAGTTCTGTTTTTTATAAAATAAACATTTATTATTACATAACTTTAATATACATTTTGGAAATATTTACATGAATAACGCTCTAAATAAACATGCATGTGTTATATATCCACCACACAATCTGGAGCACCAGCTTTGATGGCGTCTGAGACCACCTTTGCCCCGGACTCCCCGATGCCGTTACCCTGGAGACTAAAGCAGAAACAGGAAATCATGACACACTTCGACACGCATCACAGAATCTGCCTCTGGATCAATCACACTGAGGTGAAATGTGCCAGTGACAGCAAAATTCAAATGATCATTATTAAGAATCACACCCACAGCCGGTGCTAAACATTCACCACATGTGCCATGCTATCGTGACACCTCTCACACACTGGCTGCGGTTCACACATAGACCAACGCACACACACACACACTGACTTGATGTAGGTGAGCTGATGGTTTCCTCTCAGCGCAGTAGCGATGAAGATCGCTCCATCCATCCCCAAAGAGTTCTCCTGTAGACTACAAACACACACAAATACACCGTTTTAACATTCATGTTCTGTTTTGAGCGTGGAAATTCTCTTAGCAAGTGAATGTATGACTGTTTCCACCTAAATATTTACAGCACAGCCGTTTACACAATTTATAATGTTTCTTGAGCAGCAATTCAGTATATTAGAATGATTGGAAGGACTGGAGTAATGATGCTGAAAACTCATCACATTCACATGGTTACTGTTTTTTTTATTTTTTATTCTTACATTATGTAAATATTGATTACTCTACAGGATCCCAGTCATGTTTCTGCAAAGCTCACATCTATTTTGTGATGAACCTGCTCTAATTACATCTCTTAATTATGTTTGGATCGGAGTATATGATTATGTAGGAGAATAATGTGTTCTGTAGACATACTTCAGACTTCTCAAGCTCCTGTTTTTCTTCAGAGCACTGGAAAATGCCTTCGCTCCTTCCATTCCAATGGAGTTTCCACGCAGACTAAAAAAAAAAAAAGATAAATATTGATTAATTGAGTTTTGCTAGTTATTTGTTTTGGGGTTTTTTCCCAATTATTTTTCTGTTCAAAGACTTGGGGTCAGTGAGAATTTAGTTGTTGTTTTTTTTAAAGAAATTCAAAATTTCATTTAGAGAAGATGCATTAAATTGAATCCAAAGTGACAGTAAAGGTGTAATGTTAAAAGAAATGTCAAATGATTTCAAATAAATGCTGTTCTTTTCACCTTTTAATTCAGCAACAAACAAAAAAATCATGCAAAATAGATGCATCATGATTTCCATTAAAATATGAAGCAGCAGCACAACATATTTCATCAGAAGTGTCTCTTGAGCAGCAAATCAGTATATTAGTATGATTTCTGAAGGATCATGTGACACTAAAGACTGCAGTTACCGAAAATTCAGCTGTGCATCACAAGAATAAACTACTTTCTAAAATACTTCCAAATAGAAAACAGTAAAGTTATTGCAGGCTGGCTAAGCAGGAGACTTACTCAAGCGTATGAAGGCTTTCGTTGACCACCAGAGCATCCGCTAAAGCAACGGCCCCTGATTTACCCGCTGACACACCCTGAAGACTTCACAATCACAACACACACACCAAGATCAGACACCATCAGCTTTAGCAAACATCCTGAAGAAAACTGAAGCGAGACTCACTAGAGCACACTGAGAGAAGAGTTTGACCTCAGAGCACCGGCCAGAGCGATGACACCGTTATCACCCAGCGCGTTCTCCTGCAGACTGACAGAGACATACACCGCTCATCATTCAAGATACATGATACATCACCACATTACAATATATCTTTTAACAGAAATAGTTTTCAGCCTATTGCATTGGAGAGCCAGAAAGAGACTCTGTCACTCTGTAGTTCCTTATGTAAACCTTCTGTTGTAGTGCCTTCCACAAAAAAAATGGAGAACCTGTATATTCTTGAAAATAAAGGTTCTAAAGGGCTGCTTTCACAGTAATAAAACACTTTTGATCCCTCGACTCTTAAATCAGTGAACAGCTCTTAATGGAACCAGTTAAGGGAAGACACTACAGGCAATTTTAGTTTTTTTTATACTAGAGGAAAGAAAACACCCCAAATACACTGTTAGGTGTTTATGTTTTCTCCTGCACCGGGCCATTAATCTCCACTTTCAGTAACACACACACCAGCATATTTATTCCTGTCTATATCCTGAAGGTTACAGTATCCAGAGGGATAATTTGCTTGATTATATATATATATATATTTTATTCCTCCCACAATTGTGAAAATATAGTGTTTTCTGTCCATGCTAAGCATTTTCTTAATTAAACATAAATATTAAAACTGACATTATCCAGGGTTTAGATTTTTGTACTAGAAATGTATGCAAAAAAGCACGTAATTGATCAATTATCAATGTAATCAATCAGCAGGTGTCAGCTATTAGTTTTTATTTTACCCTATTCACCTTCAGTGTCTCAAAGAGCCTGGATGTTAACACCTGTCAAGAACTCTCTTAAAAATAAAAGTTTTGTTATTATATTGGTTCCATGTAAAACTTGAACATCCGTGTAACTTTCCATTCCATAACATGTTCTATAGGCTTTTAAAACCTTTAAAAATGGACTATTCTGCACAAGAAAGGACTGCTTCTTACTCCAGCAGCTGAATGCAGGTGTTGCTCGTGAGAGACTGAGCTAAAGCTTTAGCGGCCCCTGCCTTTATGAAGTTCCACTGGAGACTGAAACACACAGGAATATATTAGTTATTTACAGGTGAAACGGATTTCTAAAAACAACATTCTTAACATTAGGTCAGTGTGATAGATGGCAACATCTCACATCCTAACACTAACGACATTACATCCTGACCTCGATTTATGTCATTACCTGACCAAGAGTCATCTTTAAGGTTCTCTTTAGCTCATCTCTTTGTCTTAATGTACTCGGAGGCAGATTTCCAAGTGTTTCTGATTGTTTCAGGGGTGTATATTATTGAGATAATGTGTGTTTTCTCACTGTAAGGAGGTGATGGCTCTGTTGACCCTCATGGCTTCAGCGATGGCCGTCACACCCTCATCGTGAAGAAGATTAGCTGTCAAACTTAAACACAGATAAATCAATTGTAATACATTTAGGCTGTGAGTATAACACCAGCACAATACATGGTGACACACAGAGTATTATTTTATGACTTTGTGACACAAAATGCTTTCATTTTTGTGCCGAGAAAGTGATTATATGATAGATTAGCAAAAACATAAAGTTGTTTATATCGCTTTCAAATTAAAAGCTGATTATATATATAAAAAAAAAAAAATTATAATATATAATTACATATAATATTTATGTATTAAATGCAATTAAATATTTACTTATTAAATATTATTTATTTTAATGATTATAGTTCATTATATTTTTTATAAGTTACATTTTTATACATATTTAAAACATTTATAGTATTTTTGATACAGATATGTGAAGAAAACTAGCTTTATATAAAATCAGTAAAAGACATCAAACATGTTTTTAGTGTGTACTTACTCGAGTTCTGTAAGACAAGTGTTGACTTTTAAGGCTTTGGCGATGTCTTTGGCTCCAGCGACTCCTATTGAGTTCTCCCTTAGACTGACACACACAATCAGCATTATTTCTGAGCCAGAACATACATGTTTAACTAGTTTAATACTGCGGCATATGTACTGACATACTTCAGACAGCGGAGTCCTCGGTTCGACTGAAGAGCGTGTGAGAGAGCTTTAATGCCTCTGTCACTCACCGAGTTACTCTGAAGACTGCAAACATGAGAGAGACCGATGAGAAGTTCATTCATATTGAACGACTGGACTGAACTGGCTCATTTAATGTGTTTTACCTGAGCGTGTGGAGTACATGGTTGCTCATAAGAGCCTGAGCCAGAGCTACTGTTCCCAGATCACCCAAATGATTGCTGGAGACGCTGCAATAACATTCAGACAGACAGAAATCCTTTCAGCAGAGAGTTTAATCTGATCAGATTTTGAGTTGACGCTTCAGCCTCTTACTTGAGATCTTGTAGAGTTTGATTCTTTTTAAGTGCTTCTCCGATTTTTTTCACTCCTTGTGGCCCGATACTGTTCTTCTGAACGCTGCAATGCATGAAGATTTGCGCTTGTGATGCTCTACAGAAGTACATACACAAAAACACACACTAAAACAGAGACTCACTTGAGTGTGGTGAGCTTTCGGTTTGACTGAAGAACCTCCGCCAGCGCACACGCTCCTTCATCCTCTATGTGGTTATTCTGCAGACTGCATGAATCAACACACATACACTTCCAGTCAAACAAAAACACACATACATCATGCTCATGTGAGCTCACAAGCACCAAATATAACCAAATTATGTATTTTATAAATATTATTACATAAAAAATAAAAAGCTGCAACAATTATGTAATGTATGCCCGAACTTACTTTTAATAAATTAGAAATAATTATTATAATATAAAACAAATTACAGCCGTAACAATTCTCTAGAGGTTTATCAGAACTTACTTGACTGACACGAGGACCTGGTTCATTTTTAGAGCCTCACACAACGTCTTTGCTCCCTTAGCACCAATATTATTGCCACGAAGACTAAAACAAAAGAGGTCAGTTTAACAATCTATTTTATTTGGTTTTGTTGATTCAGATAATAAGCATCCAGGACACAGGCATTGCATTAGTTTGCATTCCATTATTGAATGACCTTGTAACGGCTAGTGAAAATGCGAAATTATTATTATATAAATAAATAAAAGTCACTGACTCCAGGGTTGAGAGGGTTCGGTTGACGAGTAGAGCCCGACTGAGTGGTTTAATGCCCTTGCTGCTTATGGAGTTATCAGCCAGACTAATAAAAGAGAGAAGGAGAGTTAAACAAGGCTGTAATAAAGCATGCTATCATTCAAAAGGTTGGGGTCTCTGAGTCTCTTCTGCTCACCAAGGATGTTCAGAAGAACTTTTGAGCGTTAGTGTATATATGCGTAATACCTGAGCATCTGAATATGGCACTCTTTGGCACTCAGGAGACTTCCCAATAGCTCCATGGTGCCTTCCTTAAACTCATTGTTTTCCATTCTGCACAACACACATATGTAGAGTTAACAGGATACATAAGAGATTTAACATGAAAAATATCTTAGGTGCTTTGAACATTTTTAAATATACAACTCAATCTGTTACCATTTACACTGGTGCGTTTTAGTTTTAAAACAGCATTTTAGAATGAAAATGATCCTCGTTTGCACTGGCGTCTCTGCTGTGTTTCAATCTCCATGTACACTTCACAACCTAAAACGCATGTCACATGACCATCCCTGCAGGTACAACCCGCTAGATGGTAGATTCCCTATTATTTTAGATGCAGATGCATTTACATCTATAGGTACAACAACCTACCCTGGACCACAAAACCTTAAGTGTCACATTTTTTAAATTGAGATTTATGCAAAATCTGAAAGCTGAATATATAAGCTTTCCACTGATTTATGGTTTGTTATGATAGGACAATATTTGGCTAATATACAACCATTTGAATATATGGAATCTGAGGGTGCAAAAAAATTTAAGTTGACCAAATTAGGTTCTTAGGAATGCATATTACTAATCAAGAATAAAGTTTTAATATATTTATGGTAGGAAATTTACTAACTTTCTACATGAAGCATGATCTTTATTTAATATTTACTTAAAGGAGTCATACAAAGCCAGTTTTTCACAAGCTAATATGATTCTTTAGGGTCTTAATGGAAAGTTTGTAATATAGTTTGTTTAAAAATTTCTCAAAGATAGTGTAAAAAAATGCTACCCTTGTTTTACCCTGTCAAATACAGCTCTTTAGAAATCACGCTGACCACGCCCCTCTTCTCCAAGGCATTCTTAGACCATCTTTTTTTAGCTGTATTTATAGTGAAACTTGCTAATTAGCGGATTATTAGGAAAGGCAATGTGAAAAGATTCATTAAAAGATACTCACTGCTTCTGAAGGTGAGGCTGGATCATGAATGATTTGTGAGTACATAAACGCATTTCGGTTAATCAAAGGCGCGTTTCCCTTCAGAAACAAACATAACATTAATCTTCTGCGTCTTCAGTCACTCAGATGTCGGGGGTAAATCACTACTGCTATGTTCATTAATATATTCAACAACAAAACACCTCAATATCTTAAGAGTCTTGCTTGTCTCTGTGTCTCGGTTTGAAGATGGCTCACTCAGGGCGGGTCTGAGGTAAGACACAAGTTCAGTCTGTGTGACACGCTGCTGTCAATCAAATATTGTGGGAGTGGCCTCTGTCTGTGTGACGTCACACCAACATGCATTTGAAAATGGCTTATTTTTATTAAATGAAAAGAAAACTACTGGTGGATGTTTATTGTAGGGTGGTTGTGTACACACATTTCAATCCAAACAGCTTGTAAAAGTGCATGCGGCACCGGATGACCCCTTTAATATTGTTTACACGGTCATTAAATATACGCAGAGCAAACCACAGCCACAGCATCGTTTTCAGATGTTAAAAGTCAAGTAAGCGATAGAGGTAACTGTAGCAAAACTTATGCGTTTTAAAATGAAAACCAGTGCACCAGTGTACATGTGGCCTAACTTTATGCTATAGATTAGAGTTTTGTCTTTTTAGTATGAACATATGCATTTTACCTCAGCTTACTGCAGTAGAGCAGCTGTGGGAGGAGCCTCTTCAAGGAGGCGGAGTCTAGGCAGTTGGACAGTTGCGTCTCATCAGTACATGCTTCTGAAACTTGCAACAAGTAGGCGAGAACAGAACAAACTCCACCCTTCAGCTTCCCCCGCAGGCTACAGGTAATGAGATCATCCTCTACGGATCGTAGCCACTCCACCTGCTGCAGTTCAGCCAGACAGGTTACCATTGTGACGCTACGCATGCTAACAGCGTCGCCTCCTGTCGCAGTTACTGCACCTTGAAGCAAAGTTGTTGCGGTTGTTCGCTGGGTCACCTGCTCCTCAAGCCCAACGCCCAGCGAACTGCCTAGCAAAGCAGCAGTGGCTGGAGACAGCAGCCCTGACAGGAAGCGCATGAAGAGGTCGAGGTTGCCTTGCGGCGCAGCGTCCGATTGGTTGGTTTTCTGCAGCGCAGCACGGTAGTGGCTATGGAAACCAATGCGGGGCCAGGAAACGCTGCTTTCAGAAAATAGATCAAACATCCCACGCCTTGACGAGACGTAGTAAAAGAGCGCCCCCAGGAACTCCTGCACGGACTTGTGCGTGAACTGCCATGCCACGCTATCGGACGACCAGCTTTGCCTGCGCTGGAGGATGCGGCAGCTGAGCGTCCCACCCTGAGGTGGTACGTCGACACCGTAAGTTCGCAATTCTGTCTCACTGAACGTAAACCGTCGCCGTAAGAGGCTATAAAAAGCAAGACGACCCAGACTGCTCAGCGGCTTCCTGATGGCTCCACTGGGCTTGTCTGATCCAGAGAGGTGCGGCCAACAGTAGTGGGTGTAGACTTCTGTTAATGTTCGGGGAAGGGGTGTGGCATCTGAGTCCAACTTTAGAAGGCGCGATAGCGTAGTTATGATGATGTGGCAAACCGCAGGCACGGAAGACAAAATGAGCAATGCTTTCTGGGTATTTAGGTAAGTCCACATTTGGGAGGCGATATCCTCGGGCATGTTAGTTTGAGAGCTCGAACTGTCTTGTGATATCGAATATGCATCTAGTGTGTTCGTAATGCAATGATTAATATAATCCTTTATTTGTGTTCGGGAAAGAGGCGGGGCTTCCGTCACACGGTCGACCAATCCTGCTGGGACTTTCGCCCCAGTGCCAGGCCTCGACAAAAGCCAGAGTGTTGCCCCTGGCAACAGGTTACCTCGTACAATGTTCGTGATGAGATCCGACACGGGAATTTCACGACGAGGGTCGCTAGTGGCCGGGGCATCTGCAAAATCCAGCGACTGGCGAAATTCTTCCAATCCGTCCAAAATGAGCAACACTTTGCAGGATTTGTTAAATAAAATCACATCCATGTTATCATACGGAACGAACAGTCGCAGCAAGCGCTCAACTGATAGCCGATCGAAACTGCTCAATTCCCAGCATGCAATGGGGATTGCGAGACTCAGCTCTGGATAGATCTGACCAGTGCTCCACAGCTGGATGAAATGGTGGACCATTCGGCTCTTCCCACTGCCGGCTACACCCACCGTCAGTGTCACGCGAGGGGCGGTGCTAACTCTCGTCAAAGGAGCGATCAGCTTGTCCAATCCCAGCACTCGACCGTGAAGAGGCCCCGCCCCTCTGTTGACTGACACCTGTACGAGGTCGTGTTCTCGCTGCTGAAGGTCAGATACGCACTCTATGAGGAGTAAAGTGGAATTTGAGTTGCCGCCGACTTTCGCCGATGAATTTTCATCTTTGAATCGTTGAATTAGAGCGTCTTTATACGGTCGAACCACAGAGTCTGCGGAGAGAAAGAGACAGATGTGAGGAAATGTACGAATTTTAAAAGAATAAACAAATCACACATACTAACCATGTACAGTTATAAGGTTGTACTCGGTCACGTGTGAACTTTGAAGATAAGTTTGAAGGGCAGTGCCATGAGGATCAGTGACTGACAGGAACTCAACCAATAAATCCACTTTATCTTTCAACGACCCCAAATCCTGGATATGCCCCGCCTCCTGTGCACTAAGCAGGTCTGTCTTTCTCATGTGATGCACCACATTTACCAAAATGGAGGTGGATAAGAACCGTTGCAACAACGTCTGGTGTCTGCGTAACCACCCAGGATCTGAGGAACAAACACAAACACAAAAATATCATTTAGTGCAAGAAGCACATAAAACGTTAAAAATAATGGATTTGCAGATACTACATTTTTTTCCCACACTGATATATATATATATATATATATATATATATATTTCTAATATTTATCTTATACAAAATATTGATCATAATTATTTAAAATTGATTCTAAATTCATTTTACCAATTTATAGTACGAATATTAAATAATTTTAAATACAAAAATATAAAAATTCTACAACATTTTTTGTGTCATTTACATGCAGACATGCATAGATATACTAAAGTTGCATGTATATTTTAATATTTAATATCAATGGCTGAGTAATGATCAGTATTATAAACTTATACTGCTTTGTAACATAAAAATACTAATTACAAAGAAGTTATTTACTCTATATTCTTAATTATAAACATCTTAAAGACATCTAATAAACATCTACTTGTCATCTGATAGGAAAATCTTTGTATTTCATATGAGCAAACACAAAAAAATGCAGATGTCAAATAGAGATGTAAGTGTGCTATGATGGATGTAAAATAATAAAAAAAACTAATCATTTTAATCTATTACTGTCCTTGTAAAACTAGTGCTAAAGTATGGGAATCTACATACTAAATACAAAATGTAAACAATTAAAAATACATCCAATGTGATGTGTTTGTGGGCTATATCTTCTTATCTCTACCTTCCATCCTTTTGCTATTCTCTTGTTTTTGAGAATTGGACTTCAGATCCAGGTAGCAGTACTCCTGCCATGGGATTTGGGAATGTCTATCCATCCCAGAGCGCTAGAAAAGCGTGTCCAGCTGTGTGTGTGTGTGTCAGACCCTCAGTGTCATTCGGCGGCATCCATTTCCCTAAAACACAGACAGACACACATCAATCAAACAGATACGGTCACCATCACCGCATCCTGGCTGCATGCTTTGCACAGATAAGCAACGCTCATTTTCTTCCAGGTGTATATTTTGTCATTTATGGAATTGACATGCTTTCTAACTGTGCTCAGATTAAAACAAAAACGTTAAACCTTAAAACGTCTTAAAAAACACACGTAGAGGAATATCCAGAGGAGCGCATGTCAGTTCTTTGGAAACCAAGACTAACCCTCAATAACCGCATGCTTCAACAAACCATTACCATGGTTACAGCCATCCCAAACAGATGCGAGGTACAGTTTACAAGTTTGAAGCAAAAAGACAACAATCTTTTGCCTTGTTTCTATGAAAAAAAAAAATCTGCATGCCTTTTAGGATTTTAACAAGCCAAGGGGAGGTAAAAACTGCAGCATTGGCCTTCCTCTCAAACACAAGAGAAACATTCCTTACTATTTTTAGTGATGAAAACAGTAGTGCTGCTTCATATTTTTGAGGAAGCCATGATGCATATTTTCATAATTCCAAAAAGAACAGTTTTTATTTGAAATAAAAAAAATTGAAATTTTTGACAATTTTTGTCGCTTTTGAATAAAAGGGTTTTTTAAAGAAATCATACTGACCTGAAACTTTTGATCGGTCAAAATCAATTTAAGAAGATGTAAATGTAGTATGTAGAATGTAAAACATATGTAGTGCAGTACCTGACCCAGCAGTGTTTCATGTTACACTCAATGTGTAAATTGGCCTAAATGTGTTCAAGCAGCTCTAGCACTTCCTTTGTGGTACAAATAGAACAAGAATATTTTTTTCTCATGGTTAGGTTTAAAACAGTTACCAAACACTGTATTTATATAAAATAGGATCAAAACTGATTCACTGGATCCTTACAAATATCCAGAGCCTCTTTTAAAACATTATTTACTTTTAAATCTAGACAACTAGATCACACTAGTAACCACTCAGAATACCCTAGCAACCATCCTTTATCCTAGTAACCATTTAGAATACCATCCTAAATACTCTAGTAACAAAATAGATATACACAGTACACGCACGTGAACTGAGTAAACAAAAACTTTATACGATGAAAAGACAAAAAAATATGAAAAAAATATTCATCATCTTGAACTAACTGAACAATGCTTTTACAAAAGCAATATTAATGCAACTATATTTAACATTTACCCTTTTTTTGGGGGGGGGGGGGGGGGGGGAATTGTTTTAAAAACAAATAAATTCACCAGCAATAGGACAAACATCTTATATATGCAGATGTATAATATAAAATATAGCTTGATAATGAAATACTCACTGTTTGAGTGGCGTGGCTCTCGTTGGTCTTCAAACACACAAACTCAAGCTCAGGACCATCAGGTGTGTTTCTGAGCACAGGAAGCCTCGCTGGCGTCTGCTAACCTCCGCTCGTCTCTAGACTACTTCTCACGAAGCTCATCTTCATCCTCCATTCGACACTTTCTCTGTTTGAGTGTCTCTGTCACGCACCGTCTGTCTGTTTCTTTCCCTCTCTTCTATCCTTCCTGTTGCACCTCCTTCTCTTCCTGTGCAGCAGGCCACAGATGCACTTTTGACGTGTAGCATCGTCTGACATGCTGTCATTGTGTGCACAAAACCACACACATACATGCACACGCTTCCACGCGCTCGCTTTACATAAGCACTAGACTATAAAAAATAGCCACAACACAAAAAACACATATTTAAACACGACTAGAGATGTGTGAGATTAATAACACACAGCCTAAGGCCATGCATGTGCGCAAACATGCATATGCAGTACAGAAAAAGTCAAAGTCAATGCAGATCAATATATGTGTGACTTTGTCTTAAGAATATGCATCTGATACAGACAGGACAGGAAGTGCTGATTAAAGAACAGGAAGACAAAAGAGAGACTGAGAGATCAGACAAATGAGACAAAAACACAAATAATAAATAAGTATATTGGGGCTGTCTGGGGTCAAGGATGCATTAAATTGAACAAAAGTGACAGTAAAGACATTTATAAAGCTACCAGAGTTTTTTTTTTTTTTTTTTAATAAATGCTGTTAAAAAAATTATTTCCACAAAAATATGAAGAAGCACAATTGTTTATTAAACTATTAATAACATATTAGAGTGATTTTTGAATGATCATGTGACTGGAAACTGGCATAGTGGTGCTGAAAATGTAACTTTGCATAAAAATAAATAAAATAAAATCAAATAAAATCTGTATTTTTTACTGTATTTTTGTAAACTTAATGCATCCTTGGTGAGGAAAAGACCATAAAAACGAACACTTAAAAATATCTAATTATCGATTAGTATTGGTAATGTATGCGTTATAAATAAAAATTATAAAATTAAATAAACACTCATAGATTCAATATTGACAAATAGGAACATTTATTGTGGTTTTAGAAAGTGTCCTCTTCCAATCGTACATAAGACTGGTAATCAAAGACTAAATCAATAATCAGTTTAATTACAAATCCAATAGGGAACCAGTGACAATGCAACTTAGTTTTGCACAATGAACACATTTGAATTCTACACTTCTACTCTGACAAAAATAGTCATCAGCATTACACCTAGCCTGCTTGACCCTTTATTTCCTGTGTGGGATTTTTTTGCTCTACGTCTTAAGAAAGCCGAGCTGAGAACGACTTAAGTGACAGAACACTCTAATATCTCACCAACAGGCCGTTAAGATCAATTAACAACTGAGAACGGAAATTAATTGAGTGAACAGTGAACTTTAAGTAATGTTTTTTGCACTGTAATGGTACACTAGTTCTACACAGAAATGCATCTGTGGTCAGAAGCTCTTTACTGCACACATGCACTGCTCTGACGACCCTGAGAACAACTGATAATACTGTACAGACGCATAAAAGAACAAACACAACACCTGCAGAACGACTCACGGAGGAGAAATGACTTTAGCACATGTCAAAAGCTAAATAAATCTGATAAAGCTATGTATCATGCTAAGATTTAAAAGGTCGAAGGTGTTTTTAAAACTTGCGTTTGCTGACTTCTACTTTAGTAATAACTATAGTATTTTTTTACAGTCTTAACTAATGACAATTCAATTCAAAGTCACAAAAATATATTAAAAGAATGATTTTTGACACATTTGATAAAAGACTAGAAATCAAATGTCTACTTTTTAAAATCTTCGGAATATCAGCACTGCATAATCAGAGTAAAACTGATAAAACTGTGAGTCTGCAATCCTCTATACCAACACATTCATCGTTATAAAAAAACTAATGCTCAGGCACTCGGGATCCTGCATAAATTCATCCACACACACACACACACACACACTAGAGATCGAGTGGCGTCTCGGCCTGTTCGCTCAGCTGCATGGAGAGGTAGTCAGCAGGACGCCTGCCAAAAGATCATGCAATGAATGTTTTAGCATAATATCTGTTTTTCAAATGCTAAACATGCACAAGGACACATTCATCCTACAAATAGGCCGATCACACAACAAAGACTTTATATGCCTTATACATTACTCTTATATGAGACGGCACTTTGGTATATACCGATGTACAGGATGATGTGATTCATGGTATCATTATATTTACCATGGTCCTGCGACACATTTAAAACAATGCTTACTGCGTTCATCATCTAAAATACTAAAAAAAAAAGGTGTGTATTATCAAGATTAGCAGATCGAGATTATTTTATATTTAATAGCTTTAACCTGTTATTAACATTAATTCAACTAATGAATTTGTATGAATGAAGAGTATTTAAAATAATTTAAGCTGTAAACTGTATACTGATATTATTCAATGCATTAATTAGAATGAAAAAAAATAACATAGAAAATGCTAAAAAACTATTTTGATATTAACTGAATTAATGAATTGGCATGTATTAAAAATAAATTTAAAAAATGTAACTACTTTTTATGCTGATATTAAATGGCATAAATAAAACTGTGTACTGATTTTAATTCAGTTCATTAATTTGCATAAATTAAACTGTACATTAAAAACACAATATGTAAGAAATATTAACAGAGGCGAAGTTCGATGACGCAATGACGGAGCGTTGAACACTGGGAGATGTCGTTTTCACAAATCATGTTCATAGGTGAGCTCATTTATTATTACTTGCACAATGAATACAATATATTTGCTTACCCGTCTATTAAAACGCAGGCGAGAGCGGAGTTTCTGTCCAGTCTCCAAAGGTTTTCGTAAAGCGGTTTGTATACATCTACATTTTTTGGGACTGTGGAGAGTGTAATCATGATCCATGTTATGGAAATGCAGGATGGCACGGATATTCCGTCGTTGATAGGCGACAATGAACAGGGACGGTTCATTATTTAATCCTGGAATTTCTTTGAATTTACAAATCCTACTGAACTTTTAAGATAACGTAAGCACACAACTGCATGAAATATATAACACTGTGCAAGTGGTTTTTGGATATTTTATTATAAAAATCTTACATATTGTGCCTTTATTCAATTATTATTTGTCAGAATTTTTTTTTACATTTTTCAAATAAACTGAATAGTGAACTGACATCAAATTGATCAATTGCGTAAATAAACATTATTAAATATTTAAAAATAATAATTGGCATAAATAAAAAAAGTATTACTTTTTTTTTATAAAAGAAGCTGAATTAAACTGTGTACTGATTTTAAATTAATTAATTAATTTGCATAAATAAAATTGTATAACCTACTTATATTAAGTGAATTTATTATTTGGCATAAATAAAACATTTCAAATAAACTGAATAACGTGTACAGTATACTGACATCAAATCAGTGCATCAATTTGCATAAATAAACATTATTTAATATTTAAAAATATTTCGATATTAATTCAACTTATTCAGTGTCTTAATAAAATGAATTACTCAACATCTAAAACATAAAATAGTAAAAGATTTTAAGCTATGTTTGCTCTAGCGGTTAATAACCAGAAATGCGTGCGTCTTGCGGAAGAACACTGTAGCCGGACTTCTCTCTGTTTATGTCTATGGCGAATTATGCAGGTACCAAGCTACTCTGCGGTGGTACCTACCCAAACCAGTCTAAACAGTCTGAGTATAAACACTTATTACAGGTGTGCCGTAGTGATTCCAAAGACATGGGCTGAACACAAAAAAGTTACAGACTGCAGCTTTAATAAATCAGTCAACAGCCCTAACCTCATCATATCATCCTCACACAGACTTAAAACACACAAACACAAACTGATCCATCCTCACCTTTTTTTGTACAAGAAGACAAACAGAGCAGCACCCAGCGCAAACAGCAGGAGCGCTGCGAGCACCAGCCCGACCTGGAGAGCGACCGAAGACCCCGCTGCACACACAAACACACTGTTACCTCCTTCAGTATACACTGAGAGCAATATTAGCATGTGTGTGTGTCCTGTACCTCCATGAACCAGTCGCTCCTGTTCAGCTGAACATAAGAGCTTGCTGTCACTCAGTATCTCAGAGATTTGCTCCCTCTGTCGGTCAGAAACAGCAAGAACCGACCCCTGTGCGTACAACCAGCCCGCCTGACAGGACACATTCACACCTCACGGAGGAAAAGACAAGAAATAACAGTCGTTACCAAGCTTTGATCACCCAAAAGATGATTCGCCTTCGAAGCATCCTAGACGTATGTGATGTTGTTCTTCAGATGAATCCAATCTGGTTGTAATAAAACAGACCCCTGTCCAGACCACTCTAAGCCTTGCAATGGGACTAGAGGGGTGTTTGCTGGACGAGGTTCAATAAAGTGCGTGCATCCACTGGGACTACGTCCATGTGTGAGAAATAGCGGAAGTGATAGAAAAGTGTTTATTACGTTTGAAATAAGGTCATTCATCCATTCAAAAAAAGATGGATGGTCTTTATTCACCCCCTGGAGCCGTGTTTTATTAAGTTTTATTACGGATGCATGCACTTTATTTAATGTCTTCTTTAACACCCGGTTAGCCCCATTGCAAGGCTTGGAGTTTTTAATATAACTCTGATTGGCTTCACATACACCTAGGATGCTTCGAAGATGAGTAGAACACAGGCTAATTTTCATTTTTGGGTGAATTAACCCTTTAATGTGTGTTTTCCAGTGTCTTACCTTTAACATGTAAGCTGGAGATCCCACAGTTACACAAGCGCTCTAATAAAACAGCAAACTCCTCCTGGGCACAATCTGAGACAGAGAACCACTTCAGATGAGATGAAGTACTTCTACTGTTGATTTTATTTAGAAAGGTACAAGTGTCCAGTAGAAAAGAGAAAAGGGCTGAAAATGTGAGCATTTTAAAGCAGGTTATATAACTTCATAACTGTGAGCTTATGTGCAAAAGACAGGGATGAGAAAATGAGAAAAAGAATAACTTTATATCATGAGTTCATATCACGAGGGATCAAATGTTTCTTGATATTTCTGAAATGAAAAGATACACATTAACTCAAAATGTCAGGGTCTGACCAGTTGTTTTAATAACTTTTGCAGTATTTTGTGATGATGAGATTTTTTTTTTACACTTATAGATAGTGAAATATACAAATGTTTGGCTCAAGGCTGCAAAAATACAGTAAAACCTTTCATTTTCTATTTTCTTTTTAAGTTTACACTTTCTTAGGCAGCATTTATTTTATCAAAACTTTTTTTTTTGTAAAAAAAAAACTTATCAAAACAGTAATATTGTGAAATAATATTACAATTTCAGTTTTCTTTTTTAATCTATTTTAACTATTTATTTCTTTGAAAAATGTTGGAAACTGTATGAACTGTTTCATATGTTTGTGGAAACTTACAACTTAACTGATACGCATTTTAAGATTATTTAATGAGCTGAAAATTCAAGCATTTATTTAAATAGAAATCTTTGTAATTTGTCATTTTTAAACAATTAATGCATCCTTGCTTTTATATATATATATATATATATATATATATATATATAT